>CAWUFW010002016.1:2262500-2452814 GCA_963921515.1 Calotriton arnoldi
CGCAATTTGGCAAGGATCAAATCCATGCAAAGTGAGAAAATATAGTAATTTACAGAGGCATTCATTGGCATATCTTTCAAAGAAAGTTTGCAGAAGCACCTTTCATTATTTCAGGATGTTAGCTGTTCACCACTCCAAAATATGATCTTTAGTTAGAAGACTTTACTATGAAAAAACTCCTGCCTTATGTTTAGGAAAGATGAATAGAATTTTATTGTATGGTACACTAGCAGAGGTAGAAAAAGTTTGTGAAGATATTCATTTTCCGTGTTGAGCTGGTTACTGGATGTGTAGAAGAACAGGATACAGAAATTAGTACTGAAAACTTTGCACAACAGATTGCAAAGTTTAACACAGTTTGCTCACAGAAACCTGACTGTGTTTGTATTTGTTGTTGATGTACTCACTGCAAAACACAAATTTGCAATGTAGTTGTGTACTCCAAAGCTGAAAAAGAGAACAATGATAAGTTGAAAGAATTTGGTGCATATTTATTTGTTGAGAAAAGATTTGATTTGCCCGCACTGCATGTAAGTACTGCTTTGATAGGTTAGAGAATAATAAAATGCCAGCTAGAGCCATATATAATAACTTAGAATTGGTGTCTGTTCCAGAAGAGCTTGAAGTATTAAGTGTGTATGAATCAATTCTAATACAGTGTATACATCAATTCCAAACCATAGTTCGTGTGGAGCCAAAGACAGAAAAATTACCTCCAACTGAGCTCCAGAAAGGACTAAAAGGAAGAGTTGTGTATTTACCTTTAGATTTTAAACATAATATTGAAACTATAGGAGTAGATAAAGATATCGAAGAACCACTTATTATTTTAGTAAATGGTGCTCCAGTGAAGAGTAGAAAACTATGGCAAGAGTCAGTAGATGTTGGTAAAGTAAAAAAAGAAACATTATACCTAGCAAAAAATAATGTTTTCTATACAAATGTTGATGTTGCTGAAAATGTAACTTGTATAGAGGATGAGACATTAACATCAAGCGGACAGATTGAAAACGTGGATCGATCCAGATCAGAACAAATTTATGAAAACTACAGGATCTATCCCCTGCATTCTAAAGAAATCCTTGGTGATGCTATTGAGCTGTATCAAATGAAACAAGCAAAAGGAGCCCCCTTGAGTGTATAGGAAAAAAGTTTAGAAGCTTGCTATTTTCCTCAACTGTTTTCCACTGGAGCAGGAGACCGCTATGATGACAGTCCTGTACAGATACCAGCAGCTGAATACCGCTCAACACGACTACATTCTGAGGATCCAAGATTTTGTCAGTGCATTCCGTAAATATTCCATCTTCTGTTTGAGAGCGGCTTGTCTGGACTTTCATATGCTGTGAATCATATACTGAAGACAGGTGTTAATCTTCAAAATCTCTCTGCAAGGCAATTTGTTGATAAAGTTGAAGGCAAAGATGAAAACTTAGGATGCAACTTAATTAATTTAATTTGATGGTGTGGCACCAACAAGTATTGGTATCGTTTCAAGGAGAACTGAAATGCAAGTCGAGAAACTTGGGTGCGCCAACTTGGTTTATTACAATTAGTTGTGCTGAATATGCATGGTATGACCTACTTGAATTTTTAAAAGAGGCAAACTCAAACATTGAGGACATCAACGTAAAGACAGCAGGTGAACTTTGTTCTTTAGATCCTACTAATGTTTGCAGATATTTTAACCACAGGTTTCAAGCCATGCTATTTTTTATCTGCAACAAATCTAATTGTATAGAGTACCAAGCAAGAGGTGCTACTCATATGCACATGCTGTTATGGATAAAAGATGCTCCAAAATTTGGAACAGACTGTAATGACTGTGTGCTGCCTTTCATAGAACAGTATGTGACATGCACAATCCCAAAAGATACTACTGACAAAGGCCTGAGAGAACAAGTTCTGCATTTCCAAGCCCATAGATGTGGAAAGTACGTTGTTGAAAATACAGAAGCAAAGGAAGATTTTACATAAGATGTCGTTTTGGCTTTCCACGATCGGTTATTTTATAAGGAAGAGTCAACAACGTTTTATCTGTAGTGAGACATACAGTAACACAGTAACATGGAAATCACTGAAAAATATGTACAACCTAAGAAGAACAGAGGCTTCCAAGTTCATTAATGATTATTACGCTGTAATTCTCAAAATGTGGAAGGCAAATATGGACATTCAATTTGTTGCAGACAACTCCATTGCTGTTGCTCGTTATATAACTTCCTACATTACAAAATCAGAGAAGACTCAAATGAAAGAGATGTAGCAGGAGATTTGTTCAGAAAAGAGTATAGCAAAAAAGTTGTACAGCTTTAGTTTAAATATGCTATTCCATAGGGAGATGGGTTCTTATGAATGTTGTGACAGGTTGAGCTTGGCCAGTTTATTCTTAAAGTATAGGGGATTTGTTTGGGCAAGTCTAGGCCTAGCAAGCACATGAAATAGAGTGTTAAAGTCTTTCCCAGAAGTTCTGTATCTAGCGGAGTTCAACCTAGGAAGTACTGACATTGTAAAATCCAACATGTTGGATACATACTGCCCAAGAAGGAGTGTACATTTAGAAAATACGTGTTTGTAGGAAGTCTTTCAACTCTACAGGTACAAAAGCAATGTAACAGAAAATATAGAAGTAGGAAAATTTGCAGGACTTGGATGTGATGGTTCTTTAGTGAGACATGCAAAGAGAAATTTAATAAACCACAGAAAACTTAGTTGCCAAACTTCAGAGAAAAGAGAATTTTTCTATTTGGCGTTTTTTCAACTGTTCAAGCCTTGGCGTGCTGAATTGGAATTACTTGTAGTCTATTAATGCTATGAAGATTCATTTAATGCTATGAAAGACAGTATTGAGTGTTTAGTCTTCCAAAATTATATGCAAATGTTAACTGAAGAGATTAAGCAAGAAGAAACAATTGGTGCAGAGGTAGCTAAGAACAGTTCACAAAGCAGTCAAAGTTCTCCACCACTCAGTCAAGATCCTCTTGGACCACCTATTAATGAAAATGAAGCTGCAATAGCTATGAATGACGTGGAAAGTGCAATAGAACAATCTAGACAAGAAACTAGACAACTGAAGCAGTTAATTGCACGACTCAACAATGAACAGAAGGATATTCATATGGAAGTAAAAGAGAAAATAGAATATGGATTTCTCTACGAGAAGAACGAATGCAATTGTCCATCTTTTAAACCAATTCTATTATATATCAGTGGTGAAGCTGGAATGGGGAAAAGCTTTTTAATTAAAATTCTCACCGCTGACATACAGAGGACAACACAATCAAATTTGTCATGTGCAGTAACAGCACCAACTGGATTAGCTGCACACAATATTAAAGAAATCACTCTTCATCGACTATTAATGCTAACTGTAGAACATGATAATAAACTGGAGTACCAAAAGTTATCTGGTGAAGCATGTCATGAGGTAGCAATAGATTTGAAGAAAATGAAGCTTTTAATCCTTGATGAGGTAAGCATGGTTTCAAATGTAATGCTTGCCTTTGTTCACTTGAGAATGCAACAGATTTTAAGAACAGAGTATGATGTTCTCTTTGGAGGAAAGCATTTAATTGTGTTTGGTGACTTACTGCAACTAACCCCTGTGAAAGGAGAGCCTATTTTCAAGACACGTCTGCATGAACAAACTCGTAATTCATTAGGGAGTATTGGAAATGTAAACATTTGGCTGAATTTTCAATCCAAGGAACTACTGCAGAATATGCATCAAGCATCAAAAGAAATATATGGAAATATTCTGAAGGATATTAGAGTTGGCCTTCTGACAAAGGAAGGTAAGAGTACCTTAGAAACTCAACTTATCAAAAAACTATTTACGTCTAAGAAAACATCAGCACAGCTAATATTCAATTTGATTGAAGAAGGAAAATCAATAGTTTGTTTAATGCCTACACTTCAAGAGTACCCCAATTTTAATAAAGAATTGCTCAAACTGGAGAAGAAAAACATTTTGGAACTTAAAACTATTGACAAAAATAGAACACCAGGGAGTGAGAATAGTGCTAAGTGAAAAACTTAAATTAAAACTGTATTCATTAGAGCAATCTGTTTCTAAGACTGCTGGATTAGAAAAGTGTTTATGTGTGTGTAAAAGCAATAGAGTAATTTTGTGGTGTAATTTAAAAGTTGAGGAAGGATTAGTAAATGGTGCGATGGGTAAAGTTATTGATTTAATTAATTTTTCAAATAGGAATGAGGTTGAATACTTGCCCATAAAATTTGATCAGATTGATGGCGTCAAACAGATAAGGCCGATGCGTTTTATGTTTTTTCCTAGTGAAAGACTTATATTTGCGGCACCGCAATTCCCACTCTCTCTAGTGTATGCTGTAACTATCCATACATCACAATGTTTCAGTGTAGATACAGCTTTTACTAATATTGGAAGCACTGTATTTAAGGAAGATAAGTCATACGTAGCCTTGTCGCAAGTTTGAACATTGTCAGGTTTGTTTTTGGTTGATTTTGATGACTAGAAAGTTAGTACTGTACTAGTACTAGTTGTGTTAGAGAATACAATTGGTAAAGAAGTGTATATGTTCCTCACTTATGACAGTATCCTATTTATGAGTAACAACCAATCTGTCCTAAGCGGAAGTTTAGTAAGCAATCAATGGATGTTCCTCAAAAGAAGCATGAAAAAGAAAAGGAAGAAGGTGAAGGTAAAATTTTACATTGAGGGGAGATTTTATAGGTTTTCAGCTGGAAAACAGTAATGGTGTCTACTGCTATGCAAACATGGTTCTTAATGTACTCTTCCATTTACTGCATTTTACAAATGAAATTCAACATAAAGGAGACAACAGAATCTGCTCTCATCTGTTTACTTTGCTGGAACGTTTATGTTGTGATAGGACTGTAGTACATTCTGCATCAGGCATTCAAGATGTAGTAACATGCATAGTGGATCTGTAGTATTTTCTCTCAACAGTCAACAAGACCCTCAGGAATGTATTGTTTGGAACAAGAAGAAGTTAATATTGATGAATTATTTGGACTGAGTTACACGTGGAACAATGATTGTGAAGATTGCTCCTTTGCAACTACTAATCAAATCAGTTCAGAAAGATTTATTTACTTAACATTACCAGATTGTGAAACTGTGACTTTTGACAAGCTAATGAAAAATGCAAACCACAATATGACCTGCTCAAATTGTAGATTAGATTGTATGTCTACCTTGAAGATACAGAGAAGTGGAAAAAACATTATATTGATGCTAGAACAATGCATAGCTGATGGATCAAAAATTGAAACTGAAATTGCAAACTTCAAAGCAGGAATTTTAATTTCTGGAACAGCTTACACAACAATGGCTATTATCTTTCATAAAGAACTTCATATAACTTAAGGACACTACACTGTGTATTTAATAAATTCAACTGGATGGACAGAACGCAACAACAGCAAGCTCTGTTTCAAACAAAAACTACCTTTCAAACTTCCAAATTCATATCTCTTCTTTCGTTACCAAAGTTTTAAGGAAGATTAGCATTTAAAGAGTAGTATAAGGTGTTTGTTTTTTATGAATGATGAGTGTGTAAGACATGATTTGGCCTACCAGGGGTGATGTCTTCAAAATGGACGCCGAAATGTGAATATGCATTACATCTATTTAGAGTAATGGACTATTTCAATATCGTATCATTTTTGGGGGATATATTTGTTTATATTAGTTGAGTACCTTTAGCTAGATATATTTCTTAAGTATTTGTAGTGAGTGTGATGCATTGTGTCACTTTGCTGTAACTGTGCAGTTCTGTTTTTTATCTACAATCTACATGATTGTTTTTTCCCACTGTTCAACGATGATTATGTATACAGTACATTGTGTATAAAAGCTGAGAACAGTAAAAAACTGAAAATGTTATGTTTCAAAGAAATATATGTGTTTTACAGTGTTACAGTTGTGTACTGCTTTTATAACACACTCACACACTTATTTCTACACACCCTGAGACAACCTAGGACTCCCTAATACATACACTGACACACCCATGAACACACTGATGCATTAACTGACATACTCATTCACTCAGTCATACACACTCTGACACATCCTAGAACAAACTTATACAAGCACTGACACGCCCAACCTTACACTAATAAATTCACTAACACTCACACACTTACTTATACACATCCTGAGATACCCTAGGACTCACTAATACATACACTGACACTCCCTTTGACACACTAATGCACTCACAGAGTTACTGAAACATTTACTCATACACACACAAACACACCCCAACCCTGACTGATATATATACTAACACACCCATACACACACACACTTATACACCATTTATACAATAAATAAATACAACAAAAAATATAGCTCTTTTGGGATTTATTGGTTTGGTTCTAAAAAGAACCTTTTTTTTAAAAACTGTTTTTATTTTTTTTAACACCTTGACCGTGGCGCGAATTCCGCCGCGGTGCGGGTTAAATAATGAGTGGGCGTGTCTCGGACGGCCCCCGGCTGTCCTCCGAACACGCCCACCGTGACGTCGGACGGCGGGGCCGTCCGACGCATCGAACGGGTTAAAGGATTAATGTCCCCCAAAATAACTTGGTACTGAACCATTCCAAAACCAGTTCCATATCAATGGACATGATATCAAGGTCAAACATAGAGCCATCAAATGTGGATGGTAATAACAACAAAAAAAGTTAGCAAGGATGAGTATTAACAGAGTGTAAATACTCAGCAACAGACGTGTTTAGTGCAACAGGCATGTTAACCGTAAACAATGGGTTGTCATGTGCGCCAAATTGGGGACACAGCTGCCAACATTATGGTTGCTGAGGTGAATGGTGCCACGACAGTCAGAGATGAAACAGAAGGAAGGGAAGCAGCTTCTTTTTCATGTAGCATCTTGTGGTACATGGAATGTTTTAATATGTTTCCACATGGAAGAAGTTCAGTGAGTGTACTTTTTAGCTGTTTCTCGTGAAAGTTCTTTGCCACAGATGTTACACTTGACAATTTTCACAAAAACTTTCTTTTTGCCTGATGGTATCCTGAAGGATCGCTAGATGTCGCTTTCCTTCCTCTGTGGTGGTGCATGATCTTCATTGTCCTCGTTTTCTAACAGAACAGGATCTTCTACAGGAGCAGGTGTTGATGCAGTAAGTTGTTTTTGACTGTTACGGTGAAAACAGCAGATCATGCAAGTTATGTCCTCCTTTCTCTCTTTCCTAATAAAGTTTGAAGTTCTTGGTGGGATTTAATGGGAAAAAAGGTGTGGTCCGTATGTGTCCAATGAAATAAGGAGATTTTGCTGGGTTTTCGAGCAAATCTGCGGTGCGGATCAGAAGATTCGTGGTGCCGTGAAACAGTAATTCGAGTGAGTTATACTTAAAAATAAATATATTACTGTACATTGTACACCTCAAATATGTCTACCCTATTGACTAAATCTGAAATAGTACTGTATATAGGAAGAACTTCATTTTATACATTTTTGGGGAATCTGTGGTTGCGGCACTGCGGTTCCAATGCAATCACATGATTGGAGTAGAAAACCTTAGATTTGTGGCTGACTAGTGTGATTCAATGGGAACTTTGACCAACATATTTTCAATTTTAAAAAAAATGACCAATAATTTTTATTTGAAAAAACGGTTTAGAAATGTATTATGAAATATAAAAAAACTTTCAATTAAATAAAAATATACAAAACAATCAACAAAGGAAAAAAAGTCATTTATATTTATTTTAAAAAACTATGAAATGATATTATTATATATTTTTTACAAATAAGTCATAACCAATACAAGCATTTTAAAAAAAAGACATTTGTAAAAAAAAAAACTTAAAATACTACTACTGCATTAATACATAAAAATAAATAAAAACTCACATTTTTAAAAAAATAGTAAAAAAATAAATGAAATGTTATAGTGAGAAAATGAAAAATGAAAAAACTGTAGAAATTCACAGAATAAACCAAAGGTTTTAGTGACGATATAGTTAGGAAATAGAATTTAAAAAAACCTTAGAATTTCACTAAAAAAAACAAAGGCTAGAGGGACGTTATAGTTAGAAAATAGAATTAAAAAAACTTAGAAATTCATTGAAAAAAACAAAGGGTACAGGGACGTTATAGTTAGGGTCACCTTTCACTCATACAAAACCAGAGAACTTCAACAGTTATAGTTACCTGAGCTAACTATAACTTACGCCCCCACAATGCACTGCTTATGACCTCACATGATACATCACTCATGACATTGTCAGTGACATCAATGATATCACTGATGACATAATCTACAGAACCACTCACACACACCCACATGGCCTTTCATACACCTACTCACACCCATTTACAGACCCATACAAGTACTCATACAACCGTTCACTCCTCCATAGAACACTCACATACCCACTCAGTCACTCATACAGACACTCACACAACCACTTACTCACCCATTCAGATACTCATACAACCTGTCACTTACTCATACAGTTACTACCACAGCCACTTACTCAACCATACAAATACTAACACACCCACTTATTCACATATACAGCCACTCACCCATTCACTCACCCATAAAGCCTCTCAACACAGCCACTCACCCATACAAGCACTCACACACCCACACAACCACTTACATATCCATTTACACATCCATACAAGCACTCACACATCTACAGACTCATCCATACATCCATTCAGAGAGACACTTACTCTACAATACAGCCACTCACACACAAACTCACTTAACCAAACAGCCACTCACTCACCCATACAGCCACGCAAACAAACAGTCACTCACTCATACAGCCATTCAGACATCTACTCACTTACCCATACAGTCACTTACACATCCACTTACCCACCCATACAGCCACTCACTCACCCATATAGCCACTGACACACCCACTCACTCACCAATACAGTCCCTCACATGGCCAGTCACTCACCCAGACAGCTACTCATTCACCTACTTATACACCCATTCAGACACCGACACAGCCCCTCACACACCCATACAGGCACTCAGACACCCACTCACACACAGATACACACAGTGACATAGCTACCCACATGATATATGTTATAAATACTATCACTCATTAGTAGTATAGAAATTATACTATTTAACGTTTGTAGTACCTTGGTATATATGTTTAACACTCATAAACTTTTATAAAACAGTCACACTCATTAGATGATGTCATCAGTGATGTCATTTGAGATGTCATCAGTGATATAATCAGTGATGTCACTGACCATGTCATGAGTGATGTAATATGTGGGGTCATAAGCAGTGCATTTCAGAAGCATACGTTATAGTTAGCTCAGGTAACTATAACTGCTGAATTTCTTTGGTTTTGTATGATTGAAATGTGAGCCTAACTATAATGTTCCTGTAACCTTTGTTTTTTTCAGTGACAAAGGCTGTTGGGTGCAGCGGAAATGCATCTCTCCTGGTTTCTGGGTCGAGGGAGGCCGGAATCAATAAAAAAGCCTTAAACCTGCAGCCCTCGTGTGCGTGCTCTCTTCCGTTGGGAGTAGGGGTTGTTCTGATATATATATATATATATATATATATATATATATATATATATATATATATATATCCAAACAAACCCCTGCTCCAGCTGGAAGAAGGCACGCACATGAAGAATGCTGGGGTTTGAGGCATTTATTATTGCATAGGGCCTCCTCCGACCCGGCAAGAACAGAGAGACACGTTTTGGCTGTCACAGCAGCCTTCCTCAATCTAGTGAGTGCCATATTGTTTAAAACTTATATACTACATCACATTCATAGACATAGAAAACATTTGTGTTCCCATTTAAAAAGACACATCTTGATAAATCATGAAAAAGGTGCACGTAAATATGTTCCTGTGTTTGGCACTAAATAATGACAGTGGTCACAATTATGAAGATAATGTGCCTTGAAAATTCAAATGCATGATGCATTGACATGTGCCTTATAACTATAAAATACAACGTCTAACCACTGGAATAAACGAGCTATGTATACACTTCACCCTTATAACGCAGATGTATCTTGTATAAATAACTTGGAACATAAAATTATCGCCTATTCAAACGATATATATATATATATATATATATCCACACAAACAGTTACTCCTTCTGGGAACCTGGAGACCCGTGGGGGGTGTCGCGCGTGCTGGTGGAGTTTCCGGCAATTGTGTTGTGTGAACGATGCGAATCAAGCGCGCTCTCAGTAACACCAGTTTTGACAGAAAAGAAGATTTATTCCCTCATAAATCAACGACGCGTTTCGGCCGTCAAGCAGCCTTGGTCACATAAGTGAAAGCATATACTGGAGTACACTTATACAGGTTGAAGTAAACAGTGCAAAGGGACTACATTTCGAAATGCTGCAAAAAACCGTGTCGGCCATGTTGGAGTGAAAATGTAAGCAGCAAAGAATGCATTGCGTACAGGTAAGTGACATGGTCCTTGGACACCATGGAGGTACATCGTGACATTGATTACAGTTAAGTTCATATTTTTGATAAAATGCCACAGAAAAAATACCACAGAAAAAATTATCCAGGTACACGATGGTCACAACTGCGGAGTCTGAGATGAGAACATCTCACTGAGACACGCGTGTTGTGACTAGTGTGAACAGAAATTACAAATCAATGCATTCCCCAAGTGGGCAAATAGATCACTCAAACGTGGTATCCATAATGTAAGAATATCAGAAGTTCAATGTCTCAGTCCAAAGCAGTGAAGAGTAACCCCATAGTGGGAATAATAATGTCTCCAGTACGTATGCTGTATGAAGAAAACAAAACAAAAGTGCATAAATGTGCAAAAAAAAAAAGGGACAGTTCTTAAATGGGGTAGATGAGATCAAATCCAAAGAGTGATCCGATGCGAAGAAAAGGGTAGGGAGCCCAAAAGCTGAAAATCGGGTATGATGGTCCCTTCCTTTCCTCCTGTAAGAAGAATAGAGAATGATTCACATATTGTCCCACTGTCTGTAGAATCCATCAATGCAGCAGCTGAATTATACATGTAAAAAACACGTGTACCTCTGGGAAAACATTGTTAATTGTATCTGGCATAAGACAGTAGGATGGTGGATGGAATGAAAAGAGTAGGCGGAAAAAGGGGAGGGATGAAGGGATGATACCAGAGGGTACAATTGACCTGATCAAAAAAGAAGAAAGTAGGTATAACATACAGATGTTAAAGTATGTCTGTAAGGCTGGAATGGAAAACAAGTTTCCTAAGGATGAAAATCACGTACAGTAAAAGTACAGGTGAAAATACAAGAAAGATATAGGAGAAAATGTGGAAGGGTTGTTAGGTATAGGGAGCATAATACAGCGAGCATAATACAGCGGAACAGGACACCAAAGGTCTAAAAAGGGGGGTGACAAACACATCATTCGTTATACAAGTGAATTGCCATCTCCTCGTCGATGTTGTGTCCCCCCGGATAGAGAGTACCTAGGTCAATTATATGTTTTGACTCCCTTTTCCTCAATGTGAGTTCTCTGTTGCCCCTCCGGGGATTGGTGAGGACCTGTTCTATAATGAAGTACTTGAGTTTGGAGCTGTCAGAGAAATGAAAAACTTCAAAGTGTCTCGCAATAGGATAATGCTGGTCTTTATTCCTTATGGCTCGCATGTGTTCCAAGACACGTTTCTTAGCCATGTGCTTGGTACTCCCTACATACCACAGGTCGCACCGACACTCAAGAACATACATCACGTCAGTGGAACAGCACGTGAGAAATTGATTGATATAAATATTGGTCCCTCTGGTTTTGTTGGGGTATTCTTTTCTCATCATGCTGTTGCGGCAGGCCTTGCAGTGACTGCAGGGAAAGAAACCCTGCAGGGCAAAATTGTTGGGACTGGCATACGTGGTGATGTCACTTTTGACAAGGGTATCTCGGAGATTGCGTCCCTTGCGATAAGTAATGCGCGGTCTTTGCGTGATGGAATTCCCAATGAAATGGATCTTTGGTTAAGATTTCCCAATTTCTGGCTAGTATCTTTTGGACATCATTGGCATGGTTGCTATATGTGAGGATGACCCTGGTTGTATCACTATCATCCTGTGATGTAGTGATAGTGGTAGATTTAGCTTCCAGGGTGGTAGATCTAGACACCAAAAGGACTTTCTCCACAGCTCTGCGGAGAACCCATTTCGGATACCCTCTTTCAGCAAATCTGTCCAACATGACATCTTGTTCTTGTGCGAAGGCCTCCTCATTGCTGCAATTGCGTTTGGCCCTTAAAAGCTCCCCGTATGGGATGCTCCATTTTAAGTTATCAGGGTGGCTACTCAACGCATGGAGTAAACTGTTGCCAGCAGTGGCCTTCCTAAAAAGTCTAGTCTGTACTTGGTTGTTGGTAATTTCGACCTTAACATCTAAGAATTCCACCGAAGTGGTACTCATGTTGCCAGTTAATTTCAAGTTGATGTTATTGGTATTGAGTTTCTGTATGAACAGATTGGCTTCAGACTCGGTGCCATCCCAGATAATGAACAGGTTGTCGATGTATCTGAGCCATACGACGACCTGTTCAAAATCCATGGCAAGGGTGGGATCTCTTCTGATGTCGTCTTCCCATGCCCCCAGAAACAGATTTGCGAAACTGGGGGCAAAGCAAGTGCCCATGGCAGTTCCGAGAGTCTGTCTGTAGATGTCCCCATTGAATAAAAAGAACTTATTCTGTAAGCAGTACCAGATCATCTCTAGGAGCATATTGGTATGTTCCAGAAACCGTACAGGACGCCTGGCTAGGTATTTGGCACATGCCTTGATGCCAACCTTGTAGTGTAGTTCCTATTTCCCTAATAGGCTCTGCGCATTGGAATAATATACCCTATAGGCTTTACATAGGACTGAGGTCGGTATGTCCCTATCGAGTATATTAAACTTAATTACTTTTGTGCCAGCTAGCTCAGAGGCCACTAGAAACTCCTTGAGAACAAGAAGGGAGTAGTTTCTGGCAACCGCATAAACATGACTACTTTGTTTTTCTTTAGAATCGGAACACGTCTCAGAATCGTGGAAACAATAGATAACAGTTTCACTCAGTCAATCGTGCATGCTTAGTTTCTACAGAGTTACACAGAAAGGAAAGACGGGCGTTTCAATAAAAGGTTTTATTGAACAGTCTTGTTTCTCGTGTAAGAGATATGTGCTGTTATGATCACAAGACAGTATGCAAGATAAATAATGTACAGCGTAAGCAGTAGAAATAAATAATACTGCGCTAGCATTATCTTTTAGCATATATTCACGTACATAAATAACATGAGCTAAAAATGTGAGTACTCATACGATGCGTCTCTAAGCTAGTTCTACCCCAATGTACCTAACCTAGTCTAGGTGTAGGGAAAGGTAAGAAGTAGGTGGAATATTCTCTAGTATGGTATACTAAGAGTATGTTAAGTCTAGTATGCCAAGAGTCCCTCTAGGTTCTAGTCAGCTCCATACCTTGAGAATGAGAGAAGTGGGAATCTCTTGCCGGATCTGGAACTCTAACACCCCGCGAAGGGAGTCAGAACACTGGAAGCTGGATTCTTCTGCGAGCAGGAATGACAGCATCTTCTCAGTGCATCAGGCCGGGATATGGGCTCCTCTGAAGTCGAGGTCTCCTCTAACTTGCTTGGGCAAGGGAAGGTATATTTATACCTGGTAGGTGCCTTAGAATGTTAGCATTGACGTGAAGTCGGACAGAGGAAGACATCAGGAATGAACCCTTAAGATATAACGGTTCATACATAATAGATGAGTTCTTGGAGAAATCAATAATCCTGTGCTAGGGGAAGTCCCGAGAGCTTAAGGGTCTGGTTTCTAAGAACTCGTTGCGACGTTAGGGTGGACAGATGTCGGTGACCATGCCTGTATTTGGAGTGCACGGCTAATGCCTAAATAAGGACTGGGATTCTATGCCTATATAAGGGCAATGCGAATTGTGCCTATATAAGGACATGTTTCAGGAAAACCTATATACGGACACCTAAAGCGGAATACAACACCCACTCCACTTTCGAATGAACGAGAATACTAAATGCTAAACATTAAATGCTAAACATTAAATTGAGTACCACATGTTGCTAAAAACATTTCTAAAAGCATATTAAAAGAAGTTTAAAATAAACTGTTGAATGCAATAGGTACTGTACATTTAAAGCATCGTTTACATTCTAAGCATATAATTGAAATAAATGCAACATGAATGAATAAACAGAAATATATACATATGATAAAATGGTTGACAAGTTTTCAAAAATCAAAGCCATTGCATATCATGGTATTAAATGAAATGTTAGACAAGTAAGGTGACAATGTGTCCCTGGAAGAATTCAAAGAAGTCCGTTTTATAAGAATAGTTCTACTGTAAGCAGATTGTTTTGCCATGTATTTTCACAAAATTAAAAAGAAAAAGTTCAATTCTGGGAAAAGTTCCAAGTTTGGAAAATATGAAGGCCAAATTTCATTGCTTCCCTGGTACACTGTGAGCCGAATCAAAGTCAGTGTATGGGTCTGGCGTAAACGTGAGATCATCTATTTCTGTAGCCAAAATATCATCTACCGAAGTTGGTGACATTTGGACACCTCGTTCAGAAGGTTAATTGCACAGAGATGAGAAACATCGCCTTAAGCAGAAGATGCTGTAGCAATGTTCGCGTCCGTTGTTACCTGTGTGCCTGTTGATCCATCTCGTACCTCAGCAGCTGCAGGAAGCGTCTGTGAGATCTCAATGAATGCCGTCATCAGGATTGGTAGCCTCTGGGGAAAACACAGAGCATGGGCCGTTATCGGGTCCAGCAGAGTATCGATATCCGTTGGCATGACTGATGGGAGTGTTAGACAGGTGTCTAGCACGCATTCTTCACCGCAAAGCAGGCAGCGTAGAACAGGTAAGATGCAATCTTGCCAGATTGGTCTGAATGACAGGAACCACGTTGTATTAAGTTCCCGTAGACGAGGCATGCCCAAAAGCTGTACTATGCGCTCACGGCACTTCCGTTCAAGGAGAGCTTTCTCTACATCGCTCGGAGTGATGTTGGCGAATAGGCTTGCCATAGCATAGTAGTAGGAATAGAAATAGGATTCCTGCAACAAGTGCTAGAATTAACGGCACACCACCAAACACCGAATTTGCAAAGTTTGGGATGATTCCGAGGACTGCCTGGAAAGGTGCTAATAGTCCGGAACAGATGGTCTTAATTACATGTACAATTCCGCTCGTATCAGACATGTTAAAGATACGTCCCATCATTTTTACGAAATGTATAGGGCAGTTTGTACGAATGAAAGCCTGTATCTCAGCCGAAGTCCTTGCAACTTGTAAATCATAGATTTCTTTGGCTGAGGTCAGAGGCACTGTTCATTGTATAAGCATGGCTTTCATTCTGCTTAAAGTATCAAATCGTATAAAAGAAACATTCAATGAAGGCCATGAAGGCGACTCCCTGACTGTGTCTATTGGGGGGAACAATACTTGCATACAGCAAGTGACCCTGGAGTCCACCGTTACTAGATATGGGATGCCTGGCAACATGCCACAGCAACTCTGATCATTCAACATGAGGTAACTCCCGTTAGAAAGTTGGCTAATCACAGTAGCTGGTGTACCCTGCTGGTGGCAGGACAAATTTGCCACAGAACCATTACAAGCCCCGTGTAAAGAGATGTCCTGACATATGAGCGAACCGCTTAGTGCATTTTCACAGTGTGTACCGCTTAGAAACACTTCACGATCCCCACTCCAACATCTATATGTGTAAGGTAAATTCCAGGATGCCTTAATGTATTCTTTACCCAACCTTTCATATTTGCCTGCTTGCATTTGTTTGAGGCAATACTGAAACTGAAAAGTAGTGACAGGCAGAGTGATTTTGCCATGAATAAGCCATTCTGTAGCTGGTTTTTCTGCCACTATGAATGGTAATTTTTCCAGTTTTTCAATGCTCAGCACTGTATACTTTGCTCCTCCTTGTGCCAGTTCGATCTGTTTATCAGTTAGATTGTATTCTGCAAACAGAGCCGACGTGTTGATAAAACGCCAAGGCACATAGCCCGCATGCAAAGATTGCAGCGTCCAGCTTAATAACATAATAGAACGTAACTGAGATTGGCCTTGCTTTAACATGGCTAAATCTTGTTCCAGTATGTCAATAGCAGAGGATACAATGTTGTCCAATGAATAAATTCTGGATGACAAAGTTGTTAACCCATTGTCGACCACAGTGAGAGTTTTCTCTAAGTTAATACGATCAAGTTCACGTATTCGTTCTGCGGCCTCTGCCTGTGAAACCTTCCATGCTTCATTATAAGCAGCATAGATGAAACGTTTTTGATGCGGTTTTCTTGGTCCAAGCAAGAATTCTCTAAGGTCTGCGTCTTCTTTAAGTAAAGATAAGTGTTGTTTCACATCCTTAAGTGTAGATTTTTGCAGCCAATCGAGGCATAATTTTCTTACACTGTATGTTGTTACTACCCCGGATGTTGTCTTTGGACGTATCGTGGGTCTGGCCTATGGATAGTAAACCCCTGTGTTTTATTCAGGAATCTTTCTTGACAGATGTTTGTGTCTGTGGGCCAGATCAACCATTTTCTCCAATCAGGATTTGTTCTGTTGATTTCTAGTATTGTGTCAACTGTAACCGCTGCCTGTGTATTGTTATTACTGGCAGGTGTTGGTACAGAAGGTGTTTTCATGTCTTTGATCTTGGCTAAACCAAGGCAAGACGTTTGTTGCACAGTGTCATTCAAAAACATTATTTGCTGAGGGATGATACATGCTCTAAACAAAGCTTCTATCCCCTGCACTTGCCAATCTTTGGTACCCCAGACAGATTTTGTGTCTATTGTGTCTTTCCACAAGTCAAAACCATGTCTAGACAGTTGGGCAATAAATGCTGCAGAGTAAATCTGTTTTGTATTAGTTAACATAATTTTCAGTCCTGTTTTGTTTACATTTTTATAGTAAAATGTTTCTGGGTCAGATGTATTGTATCCTGAAAAATATGGAAACTTTTTAGCAAACGTTTTTGAACTACCTTTTGGTGGTGTAGGACAATGCTCCCATTGGTTAAACATAAACACATTTCTAGGTGTTGCAGATTTATGCAAAAAATGATGACCATAGTGGTTATAGCAATAAAGCTGTTCATAGTCTGATGAACCCTCTAAATATTCATTATTAGACAATGCAGCAGACCTTTCTAGATCAAACATCATATCATTTACAGTCTCAAAGTCCCAATCATCAGAATAGGTACTGGATGAAATAAAATCACTTAGTGAAATCTTAAATAAATGTGGAATGTTCAAAAGTTCCGTAGGGCCGAAGATATCGAAATCTGTTTGTCCCACACTATACCATCCTGTATAGGAACGGCTGTGATGTTCACTGCTGACAAGTCTCTTGCTTCACGATGGGATGATTTGTGTGGTTTTAAAAGTAAGTTCACATTTTTACTTTCAATGTCCAAATGGATGTATCTGCCATTTATATGCACGCTCATAGTCATAACCAAAGCTAGCCAAAGCAGAAAGAAAAATATTCCAGAAATAATCCATAGTTCAATCCATGGTGAAACCAGATAAGTCTTTCTCAGAAAATGAAAAAAGTCTTGTACTTGCTGTTTAAAAGTTTTTGATGCTGGCGTCGTTTCAGGCTCACTCAGATCCTCAGAAAACGTATCAAAGTTAATGAAATAGCCAGAAGCAGTTCTGTCAATTGTTGGAATTGCATCAGGATTTGTCGAAATTGCTGGAACCAGTTGATCACTTGTTACATTGGTGTAGACAGGTGTATTTGGACGAACTGTTACTTGAGTTTCAAGAGGGATGAGTTCCATAGCATTGTTGCTTAGTCCTTCATCTGTTACTGCTGAATTCTCGATGGTTATCAGTCTTTCAGTCTGAACCTCTTGGATAGTAGCGAGAGGAGTGCGTCTGCTACTAGGTCGGAGTCCACGAGGCCTACTATTTAGTATTTGCCACATACTGTGGTTTGATGAGGTCGATGGACACAAATCTTTTCTCCTTTTTTCCAGCAAGGGGTGGCAGAAGTACTGTTCTTGTTCCGTGTACGGCTAGGACAGGTACTGGTTGTCTGTAAGAAGGTCCAAATTCCTTCTTGTCCGCAATCTTCTCTCTGACTAGATCCCCAACTTTTGGGATCCAGACAGGCCTTGCTGGGACTGCAGGTTTTTCCCCAGTGGTGGTTGGCTGCAGGAACATATTGCTTTGTTTCGATCTTAGTTCATTTAGATCCTGTAAAACAGCCAAACGATCTTTGATATCAAAGGGTTTATTTTCCACCACTGTGCCTTTACATTCGAGATCAGGAACCCACATTCTTGTCCCAAATAGGACCTCATATGGAGTGACCCCCCTAGAGAACTTCTTGGCAAATTATTTAATGAGCGTTGGACACCATAAAGATGTTTGACCCACCCATCACCCGAACCTAATACCCTAGCTGTTATAGACTGCTTTATGTCCCGGTTTTTCCTTTCCACAACAGAATTTCCCTCAGGATGAAACGGAGAGGAGTACCGCAATGCAAGGCCCAGAATGGCCATGGCTTCTTTGTAAGCCCGAGAGCTAAACGCAGGGCCCTGGTCAGAATGTAGCGTGCCTATTGCGTATGTGCCGATAAAGACTCGCAAATCTTTTATAACAGTTCGAGCGTCAGCCGAGCGCTGAGGCCATATCCATAGGAACCTTGACTTAGTATTTGTGGGATTGCATTTGTCCAAAAGGACGCCTGCGCGTAGATAGTCTAATGCTATCTAACAATGGTGTCTGTACTGGGCAGGCTACTTCGTAGCATGGTGTCTGGTGGCGTTCTGCATCACGCTGTACCTTACAGTCTATGCAGTCATTGATGAAGATGTGAATCTGTGTATTCATTCCAGGCCACCAGTACATCTCTTTTAATGTCAATATCATTTTAGAGATCCCTTGATGTGACAGACCCTCCCCCAGATGTGCTTCATAAATCAAAGCTGCTCTACGTTCCATGTTTGGAATTACCCTATCCCCCACTCCAGGGATTCGAGCACAAGGAAAGTTGTCCGCATCAATTACATAAGAGTACTTGAGTGGAAACTTTTTTGGTAACGCTGCACCACTGCCTTTGCTCGTAGCATTGACAGCCAACAATATCTCACTGTCTATTCTCGTTTTTGAATGAGTGATCGCAGCTACGGAAGCCGTCTGAACAGCCCCCTTTGCGGCTTCGTCAGCCAATGAATTCCCTGCAACGTGAACGCCATCACGTTGATGACTCAGCGTGTGTATCACGTGAGCCTTTGGTAGTTAGTTTTTTAACTGAACTACTTGTTCCCAAAGCGTTTTATGCTTTATTGTGCCATCTTTTGCATCTTTGAACCCATTTTCAAGCCAATTTTGTATATATTCATTATACGACTGAACACAGTAGAAAGAATCGCACACTATTAGTGTGGGGAATTCGCGATCTGTACTTTCAAGTGCCAGTTTGAATGCTTGTAGTTCAGCCCGCTGAGCTGTACAATCTCCTAGAGATTGAGTTTTAGTGACCATTGGTCTGAAGTTACCATCACGCATGTGACCTTTAACGATTGCGCACGCTGCACTGTAAGCTTGCTTACTCCCTGTAGCGGGTTGTGCGGACCCGTCAGTGTAAATTATAAAATCGTACTGATCTAGAGGCAGAATTTCAGTGGGCAGAGGACATTCATGTTCATATTGCAGGAACGCTTGTGTTTTTAGATCAGGATCAAAAACATATTCAACATCTGTTGCAGCAAGAGAATTAACCCATTGTATCCATCTAGGATGTAAAGCTTTTGCATTTGGAATGCTCGCTTTAGTTACCACCTCTAAGGCCGGTACTGGAGTTACGACAATAATGCGTTTCCCTTGGGCTAGAGCTCTTTCTTTTGCTACAGCGGTTTGAACTGCTGTCAGTATTTTTTCAGTTGAAGTGAAGCGCATTTCTGCTTGTGTATACAAATGTGATTTGTATGCTAGTGGTACTTTTTCACCCTCATTAAATGTTAAGTAGGTGAATCCGCATTGACCCGAAATTATTCGGATCACTAAATTGCGTTGACTTACGCGTGTTTGTAAGTGATTTGTGCTAACATGTTAGCTTGGAGTGAACGCAAGATTTCTGTGTGTTCATGTGTCCAATGTTTGATTGAAAAATCAGGTTTGATTAATGCGTAGAGAGGTTTAACCCTTTCTGCGTAATTTAGAATGTAAGTTCTTCCAAAATTTAGGAAACCCAGGATGGTTTGTAAATTTTTCAGCATTTTTGGAGGTTGGAGCAGCGCACACCTTTCTAAAAAGTTGGCTGCCAAGCTCTTGCCTTCACTTGAAAGCTCATATCCTAGAAAAAGGACATTGAGATGGGCAATTCTGGATTTTTTAAAGTTGAACTTATAGCCCTCAGAGGCGAAGCCCAATATAATGGTACTCACCCTGTTCAAGTGCCTATCTAGGTCATCGTCTGTCAGATAGATGTCATGGACATATGACAATGCCTCATTATCATAAATTTGTAGTAACTCTGTTACCCTCGCTGAGAATAACCCCGGGCTGTTCTTGAACCCTTGTGGGAGTCGACAAAATTGACGCTGGGTCCCCATTATTGAGAAAGCTGTTAAGTACCTGCTTTCAGGTGCTATGTTTTGACAAAAGAAACCATTTGAGATGTCCCATGTGGTTTTATATTTTTTACGCACAATGTTATTCATTAATGCTGTACTATGTGCATTTTGCACTGCAAATGTTTTTGAACAAGTGTTTAAGTGTCTGTAATCCAAAACTAGACGATATGTATTGTCTGGTTTGGAGACAGGAAACAAAGGATTGTTCATTGAGGAGGTGCATGTTTCAATCACCCCTTGGTATTCAAGTTGATCTAAGATCTCCCTGACCTGTTTTTTAGCTTCTTGCTTTATTGGGTACTGCCTTTGTGCAGTAGGTTCATTTTTTAGATGTATTTTATGGTGAGGTGAGTCCTCATCCCATCCTACATGATTTTTATATAATGCTGGGGCCTGGGCAACTGCCCATTTCCTGGCATAAGTATATTTTAGGTGAATTGGAATATGGTTGGAGAAGGCAGGCATAATGATGTCTTCACCATGTGGGCACTCCCTGACAAATTGTGGTGGCCAGTCTTTTTCTGCCAGAAGTATATCATAACCCCTTGAAAGTTTCTCCCAAAAGAGTGTTTTCACCTTTCTTGGTATGTCTCCCTCCATTCGGAGTGTTATTTCATATAACTTTTGTGGAATACTAACCCTGGTGTCTACAGTCTCAACTGTGATGTACTCATTCAAGTCCACTGTCTCCAGAAGTTCCTTCAGGTTCTGGCGAGCTATTGTGACTTCTGCCGCACTGTCCAGCATTGTCTGAGCCCATTCTCCGTTCTTGAGTTGTGTTCTCAGTATCCTCGGCATGTCTGATCTTCAGACCTGCTACTTTCTTTTTTGAGAATTGAGGTTTTGATTTATTTTTCTGAGCGTGTTTGTCGTCTTTCGATTTCACGCGTTCTTCTCTATGTTCTGACCGTCCTCTTCTTTCCGATGTCTGTGACGATATCTGAAAAGTACGAGAGGAACGTGTATCAGTATCTTGATATCTGTCAGGCTTTTTTAAATTATCCCTATTCCTGTGGTTATACCTCCTTTCAGAGGGCTCCTTTTGAGGAGACCTACCTCGGGATTGAGAACGTTTCTCGTTTGAATTTTGTTTGTTAGTTTCCCACTTCTTTTTAGAAGATGTAGGAGTTTGTTTAATAGAGTCCTTCTCAGGACTTTCAGATAGTTTTGGCTTCAATGGTCTTCCACCTAAACTATCTCTGCCTAATTCTGCATAAGATTGTCCTATTATTCTGGGTAGTTCAGTTTGATGTTCTGTTACATCAAATTCCCTTAATCGTTGGCGGATCGCCACTGCTGCTGCCTCTCCTTTAATATTAGATAATATTATTGTTGAGACCTGGTCAAAGTTTTTCAGTAATTTCATACCTAAATTCAGAGCAGGCTCTGCCCCGTATTCGTTTTGAATTTGTTTCAGGACATCTGGTATTACTGCAATTGACGGAACACCATGTGTTTTAGTATAGATGGCAGCAAAGACTGAGCCCCAAGTGGTGCAGTCTTCCAGTTGTGGTGTGATCCCCATTGGTAAACAGCTAGTTAGGATTCTGTGTTTCTCATAAGGGCTAGTATTAGGAAATACTGCTTCTATTTGAGTAATTTTTTGAGCTATCCAGAATGGAATTTGCTCACGTTTTGTGGGCATTTTACCCATGACTGCGTATAAAGTCTGTGGTGTAATTTTTAGTGTATTCCCCTGTTGAGGGGTTTGATTTGGAATGGTCAATGGTGGTTGGACTGTGAAAGTCCGCATGACATATTGGACCAATTGTCTGTAGATTTTTATTAACTCTGTAAGTTGAGTAAGTAATTCCTCGTCTGACATTATATCGAGGTCAGGATGAGGAGTGTAGCCGGCTAGAATCGGCCATGTTGCTCCTGGTCTACCTAGTGGACCGAGCCTGGTAATGTTTCTGTGATGTTTTAGGGCGCCTTTAAACCAGAGCTGATGCTCCTGGTATGTTAGTGGAATTTCAATATCCTCGAAAGGAATATATTCCTCTGGTGGTTCATCTTCTTTGTAGAAGTGAAACAGTTTTGTTACTGGATTTGATTCAGGGAATACTATCCATGAATAGAATACCTCTGTCTGAAACGATTCGTGTGCCTCTATCACGAAAACTGCTCTACCGCCTCTTGGTGGTAGGCCGTGTTTTATAAGTTTTAGAGTGATGGCTCTTCTTAAGTTTGGATGGATGTCTATAACACCCTCCTCGGTTTCATTTAAACCTGTAAAGTTAAAAGCTGCTATGACTGGGTCAGCCGCAGCTACACCGTTCCCGGTGTCATTGTCCCCGCGTGTGGATATTTTGTTTTTTTGAAAACTGTAGAACAAGTTTCAAGGAAACAAAAGATAAGGTGCACAATATTTTGGAACACTGTACCCTTCAACGTTGAACAAACCAAGCAACTAATATATAGGGTTTTTTGTCCTATTTAGTTTTGGAGGATATTTAACCCTACCCACTCCAGACGTCTTATGGAGTATGTGAGTAGGGGTCTCTGGGAAAAGCACGACTGAGTTACTCAGTATCTAGCGTTAAATTACTGCCTTACCAAACGTTTGGGCGCCATGTAGTGTAGTTCCTATTTCCCTAATAGGCTCTGCGCATTGGAATAATATACCCTATAGGCTTGACATAGGACTGAGGTCGGTATGTCCCTATCGAGTATATTAAACTTAATTACTTTTGTGCCAGCTGGCTCAGAGGCCGCTAGAAACTCCTTGAGAACAAGAAGGGAGTAGTTTCTGGCAACCGCATAAACATGACTACTTTGTTTCCCTTTAGAATCGGAACACGTCTCAGAATCGTGGAAACAATAGATAACAGTTTCACTCAGTCAATTGTGCATGTTTAGTTTCTACAGAGTTACACAGAAAGGAAAGACGGGCGTTTCAATAAAAAGGTTTTATTGAACAGTCTTGTTTCTCGTGTAAGAGATATGTGCTGTTATGATCGCAAGACAGTATGCAAGATAAATAATGTACAGCGTAAGCAGTAGAAATAAATAATACTGCGCTAGCATTATCTTTTAACATATATTCACGTACATAAATAACATGAGCTAAAAATGCGAGTACTCATACGATGCGTCTCTAAGCTAGTTCTACCCCAATGTACCTAACCTAGTCTAGGTGTAGGGAAAGGTAAGAAGTAGGTGGAGTATTCTCTAGTAAGGTATACTAAGAGTATGTTAAGTCTAGTATGCCAAGAGTCCCTCTAGGTTCTAGTCAGCTCCATACCTTGAGAATGAGAGAGGTGGGAATCTCTTGCCGGATCTGGAACTCTAACACCCCGCGAAGGGAGTCAGAACACTGGAAGCTGGATTCTTCTGCGAGCAGGAATGACAGCGTCTTCTCAGTGCGTCAGGCCGGGATACGGGCTCCTCTGAAGTCGAGGTCTCCTCTAACTTGCTTGGGCAAGGGAAGGTATATTTATACCTGGTAGGTGCCTTGGAATGTTAGCATTGACGTGAAGTCGGACAGAGGAAGACGTCAGGAATGAACCCTTAAGGTATAACGGTTCATACATAATAGATGCGTTCTTGGAGAAATCAATAATCCTGTGCTAGGGGAAGTCCCGAGAGCTTAAGGGTCTGGTTTCTAAGAACTCGTTGTGACGTTAGGGTGGACGGATGTCGGTGACCATGCCTGTATTTGGAGTGCACGGCTAATGCCTAAATAAGGACTGGGATTCTATGCCTATATAAGGGCAAAGCGAATTGTGCCTATATAAGGACATGTTTCAGGAAAACCTATATACGGACACCTAAAGCGGAATACAACAACCTCATGTTCTATGATAGTATATAGTGAGTTTGCATCTAAGGTGATGAGTAGAAAGGTCATATGCCATGGTATGTTGAGTATCTTGGAGAGAAAATCTTTAGTATCTTTCACGTAGGAGGGTAAAAGAGTAACTTCATCTCTCAAAAAATTGCCGACATAATGTGAAACATTCTCTAGTGCACTTCCTCTGGAAGACACGATGGGTCTACCCGGAGGGTTGGTAGCATCCTTGTGGATTTTAGGAAGTAAGTATAGGACCGGGAGTTTGGGGAAGTCCGTCTTTAGGAAGCAAAATTCTTCCCACTCCAACAAACCCTGGTCCTTCCAATCCACAAGGTGGCTCCAAATGCCTGTAATACTGTTCCTGTAGTCATTTTTGGTCGCTCTAGTGTAGAACAAGGGATCATTGAGTTGGCGGGTGGCTTCTCTGATGTATTTGTCTTTGTCAATTAAAACCACATTGCCCCACTTATCGGCAGGTCTAATTACCACAGTCTCATCATTGGCCAGAGTTTTGATAGCTTCTCTCTGTGCCAAGGAAAGATTGTAATGGGGAGGGTGACCTTTTCTGTCCCCCACCTTGCGTCTAAAGTTGAGAAGTTGACTGGACACCATATCTTGAAATGTGTCTTTTCTGTCATGGGGCATAGTGGGTAAAAAGTAGATTTGGGTTTGAAGCCAGAGGTGGCAGCCTTGTCATGTATAATTTCTAAGTCATTCAAAAATTCATGTATGTTGACATTGGTATTTTCTACATTCTCTTCTAATGCATGCATAGTAATCAGAGTATCTATGTCACTGATATTCAATTCGTCATTGGGACTTGTTTGTTGGTTATTCTCTCTGGTATTGCCCGCAATGTTGTCCCAGGCTTTCAGTTTATGCCATTTCTTTAATTTTAGTTTGCGGCAATACTTAAAAATGTCAATACGTGTATTGACATAGTCAAGAGGTTGTGTGGGACAAAAGGAGAGGCCGAGGCACAGAGTTCTCTTTTCTAACAAGTTGAGTGGTCTATTGGATAGGTTGATGATGGTTTCATTTACCTTTGCTTCATCCATTATGAGGTTGTATTTGAGCGAGTTGATTTGTTTCCCATGCGCTCCACGTTGTTCACTTTTCCTCCACCTCTGTTGGAGTCTTTTCCTCCTCTTTCATTGCTTCCCCGGGCTCTTCCCCGTTGGCTGGTGTTCTTGCTCTTGGGTTTGGGCGTAATTCTTGTTGTCTGACGTCCCCGGCGTAATAGCCAGTACTCGTCTAAAAAAGTCTTTGGCCTTTGATCTGTGTCGCTACCTGACGTCGAACTGCTTGATGTGATTGAAGTTGCAGGTGTGTCAATGTCTGCTTCACTGGAAGTTTCCCTCATTTCATCAAGTGATCTTGTGGCCATTCCAGGTGGATTCTGTGGATTAGACTCATACATGTGATCGTATTTTCTGCTGTATGTGAGAATGCGTCCTGTCTCATAATCCACACAATCACGGTGTAATTTTCTTTGTTTTCTTTGTTTAATGTCATCTTCATAGAGAATAAGTCTTGCTTTCATTTCGCCCATGTATCTGGTTACAATATCTTGTTCTTGGTTTTTGGCGATGTCCTCTCTTAGTTGTTTGATACTGGCAAGAGTTGCCTCTCTATCTTTCCATGCATATTTTATAAGTATTTCCATCATTGTTCGTGAGCTTTTGGCAGAGTTCTGTGCCCACTCTTCCAGCATGCCTGGATCAGGTGACTCGTAGGAGGGAGTTATATAAATTCTTAATCCTCTCGGGACCATCTTTTTATCCACGTAATCCTGGAGGGAGATGGCCTCCCACCATTTGGATATTTCTTCAACAGATCAAGGACGGTGGATTCACATGGTTTCTCTCCGTGATCTCTTTGCCCCTTCCCTGGGGCTCTCATGAATAATGTACTCGCCACCGCTCGTCTGTCAGTATCATCTTCCATGATAATGTTGATGTTAATATTGATGATTGTCTCTCATTCGTACCCCGAACAAACAATTTCTTTGCCACTGGTGTCACCCTCAATGATTATCGAGTTCCTCCTGCTGTTCAAAATGAATGTAAAATATAATCCATACAGATCCACAAAGGTTCACAAAGGTCGTTATGAGTGCACCAGGTAAATGCTGAGTAGAATGTAAGGGGCAGCAGCAGAGAGTATGGGCTCGTAGAAGTGCTCAGATAGTGTTTACATCCCCGTGTGCACAGAACAGACTGACCCCGGTCAGAGCCATGCGCGCCCTGAACAGTCAACCGCGGTGCTACCCTCCGCATGCAGAGACGCCGAGAGAACCCCGCGCCACCAAAAATCAAAAACGCTCACCCTCTGAGATGCGCAGCTCTGTTCCTTGTTCCTTCGTGGTGCCGGCAGTCCAGCGGAGACAGCTGGTCTCCAAATCCAAAGACGGTTCCCTCCGTCACAATCCACACAAACAGTTACTCCTTCCGGGAACCTGGAGACCCGTGGGGGGTGGCGCGCGTGCCGGCGGAGTGTCCGGCAATTGTGTTGCGTGAATGATGCGAATCAAGCGGGATCTCAGTAACACCAGTTTTGACAGAAAAGAATATTTATTCCCTCATAAATCCACGACGCGTTTCGGCCGTCAAGCAGCCTTGTTCACATAAGTGAAAGCATATACTGGAGTACACTTATACAGGTTGAAGTAAACAGTGCAAAGGGACTACATTTCGACATGCATCAATGCTGCACAAAAACGTGTCGGCCATGTTGGAGTGAAAATGTAAGCAGCAAAGAATGCATTGCGTATAGGTAAGTGACATGGTCCTTGGACACCATGGAGGTACATCGTGACATTGATTACAGTTAAGTTCATATTTTGATAAAATGCCACAGAAAAAATACCACAGAAAAAATTATCCAGGTACACGGTGGTCACAACTGCGGAGTCTGAGATGAGAACATCTCACTGAGACACGCGTGTTGTGACTACTGTGAACAGAAATTACAAATCAATGCATTCCCCAAGTGGGCAAATAGATCACTCAAACGTGGTATCCATACTGTAAGAATATCAGAAGTTCAATGTCTCAGTCCAAAGCAGTGAAGAGTAACCCCATAGTGGGAATAATAATGTCTCCAGTACATATGCTGTATGAAGAAAACAAAACAAAAGTGCATAAATGTGCAAAAAAATAAATTCTTAGATGTAATGCCGTCTCCCTCTGGATGCGTGGAGCTGGCTGGGGCCTTGGGGCTCCCCCGAGACCCCCAATGATAGTGTGGTGGGAGCCCTGGGTGGGCACCAGGGTCCCCACCATTTGTTGGCCGGGCCCCTGCGGATGGGGTCCCTGGGGTCGAAATTGACCCAGAGAAGGGGGTAGCATGCCCCCTCCTCCTTAAATATGATGCTGGGCCCTGGGGGATGGGGTCCCCAGGCCCGAATTGGCCTGGAGAGGGGCCCACATGCTCTCTCCACCTTAAATATGTTGCCAGGCCCCAGGGAATGGGTCCCCAGGGTCAAAGCAGCCATGTGAGGGGGGCCGTGTGCCCTTCCCCCCTAAAAAAATGCACCGGGTCCTGAGGGATGGGGTTCCCAGGGTCAAAAATGGGCCGGAGAGGAGGGCAATGTGTCCCACGCCCCCTAAATAAAGCGCCCAGCCCCAGGAGATGGCTTTCCCAGGGCCGAATTTGGCCCAGGGAGGGAGGCCGTCTGCCCCCTCCCCTTAATTTCAGTTAGTGGCCCAGGGGGATGGGGTTCCCAGGGCCTAACAAGGCTCGGGGAGGGAAGCCGCACGGCCTCTCTCACCTTCATTTTAAAAAACGCCCCTGGGATCTAGGGTACCCAGGGCCTTACAAAGCTCGGGGAGGGGGGCCACAGACTCCCCCTCCCCAATAATTTTAATAGTGGCCCTGGGGACTCACTGGGGGATGGGGTGCCAGAGCCTAAAAAGGCTCAGGGAGGTGGGGCTACGTGGCCCCTCTCTCATTTGATTTTAATAGTGGCCCTGGGGGATAGGTTCCCCAGGGTCTAATAAGGCCCGAGGAGTGAGCTACATGGCCCACCCTCCCATTTAAAAAACAAATTCCTGGGGGATGGGGTCCCCAAAGCCATAATAGGTTCAGAGAGGGTGGCCACGTGGCCCTCTTCACTTTGAAAAAAAGTGCCTGTGGCCAACCCCCATCACACATGTGTGTAGTATGAAATTGGCTGCCTTTGGAGGGCAAGCCAAGCCTTGTGGTCAACCCCCCACTGTGCACAGCCAAGGGCCATGGGGTTGGCTGCATGCATGGGTTTGGCTGCAAGGCCTGGCGGTGGTTGGATTAATGTATGGTAATTAAATATTACTTTATATTTTTTTTAAAAATAGAATACTGATTATTTCACCAAATTATACCATTACTTTAACCTTTGTTTTTTCAGTGAATAGATAAATATATATATATATATATATATATCCGTGAAAAAAACAAAGGTTAAAGTTATAGTTAGGTGAAATGTTCAGTAACAATGTAACGTTTAAACTCTAAAAATGACTGAAATTCACCAGTTATAGTTATAGTTCGACGGAGGACCTGAGTGAGGGACTGAAGCATCACGGTTCTTTGGAGTAAGTGTGACTATAAGAACACGGCCCCACAAAGGTCCCGGGTTTGGAGAACTTCTAATGAACCCGTGAATTTGTTCCCTCTCGGAAATCTCCCAGAGTATACTATCTCACAGGACTTTTTAGCCTGTTGAAATAAGGTAATAACTCCAATTAGGGGTGAAGACCGGGTAACGTGGAACCTACACCCTGATGAATGCCAGAGCGACCCTGTTGGGCGAGAAATAATGGCAGAAACATGTTGGTAAATGCAGTAGGGATATAGGGGTCTTTACCGCCCCTGATTATCCCGTCGTTTGGTTTTTAACACTACCAAGGGGTCACTCGAATAAAGAATGGTGGCAGTTTCCCCTTAGGTTGTTTTAATTGTGTGTGTCTGCACTCTTTGGTCCCTTCTGAAGGGAACATTCTTTCCTTTATATCCCTTTATTGTGGGTTTATGTAGGTGTGTTGTTTTATCACCCTTTCTGTACCCTCACCACTTTTTCTTCACATAGATATTTAAAATAATTGCGCTCCGTCTATGGTGTTGGTCTGCACCTAGACGTCAGATGCGGCCCTATGATGAAGCATGACACTGCAAAGTGTGTGAGGGCAGTATTAAGACAAGTGTTGTCTTTCCTTGTTCATTTTCCCTTTTGCTTATCTCATCCTCTGCTCTTTACTTTGTAAAGTTGAAAGTAAAAGACTTTTTTATACCGCCGCTCCTGTAGGTCTAGTATAAGGAGGGGTATTGGTTGTAGTTCTTCTCTGTTAAGTGAGTTGTCATAGTTATAGTTCTCTCAGGTAACTCTAACTCATACACTAAGGTAACTATAACTTGCGCCGGTGAATGGTCTCTTGCAGAAGAATTGCACATGAAAGCCTGTAGAGAGGAGGAAAAACTAGCCGAGGACATTGCACTCTGGAGAGAATTCTGCAGGGAGCTTCTAAACCCAATGGAAAATGGAAATGGTCAGAATGATACCTCTGATAGTTAAAGCGAAACGTAAAGTGAAGAATTGTGTGTTACTGTAATTATGTATGATGTTACTCATTATGTCATAGGTAAACATGCATTATTGATATGTCATTGAACGCTGCCACTAAATGAAAACAACTGGATGGAGATATGCTTGAAGACTGTGCATAACCGCGCCGTTATTGAAAAATTGAATAAATAAAGTTTAAAAAAATATATATATATAACTTGCGCCCTCGCCATGCACTGCTAATTACTCTACATAGTACACCACTATTGACAACATTGATAATATCACTGTGCATGGTGGGGGTGTGAGTTATAGTTACCTTAGGGTACAAGTGAAAGTTACTTGAGATAACTATGGCTGGTGAATTTCAGTGTTTTTTAGAATTTAAAACTTTATGTTGTTACTGAACATTTCACTTAAATACAACATTACTTTAACCTTTGGTTTTTTTCAGTGAACACTTGGTTTGCACGGCGGGCCGGGCTCACAGCAAAATTAATCCCACAGAAAGTGCTCCGATCAGTGAGCCCGGCCCGCCGTGCAAACCAAGTGTTAAAAGATGGAATAAAAACCCAGATGCAAAACGAAGGTGAGCAGGCAAGGGTTGTGAGATGGATTTTCCACTTGCTGATGGAAGTTGTGCGAAATGCTAAGCACGAGTAGCCATGAATATTAACAGGTTTAAAGGAACAATGTATCTACAAACATTCTTCATTTCATACATTGAGTAGCATATGCAAGGAGTGTTAATAAAGTTTTGCCATGCTACGTAATGAAAAGAAAAAAACGAACTCACCTGTTTGTAGTTCTTTCTGCAAAAAGACATAAAGGCAGTGGTGAAAATCACGCAGTGCGTCAAAGGCAGAAACTTTCCACCCGTGATCAAGCCTTGAAAGAGGAGAAACGCGTTGGGTGTTTACGACCTGAAAGGCTTCGTGCATGGAATTAAAAGCATTTTTCCAATTTCATCTGGTGTCGGCGTGCCTCTCTGAGAGGAAGGGAGGCTTTGTGTGGATGTAAAGGCGGATGGTTCCGGTGCCGCCATGCTGGCCCGCCCTGCAGGGTCTGAGGCTCACTGATCGGAGCACTTTCTGTGGGATATATATATATATATATATATATATATATATATATATATATATATTCACTGTAAAAAACAAAGGATAAAGTAACGTTATAATTAGGTGAAATATTCAGTATCATCGACCCTCAGTGCCCTCGGGGATGGGGTTCCCGGGGGCTGAAATCACTTAAATATGGTTCGGGGCCTGACACAATATTTAAGGGGAGGGGGCACGCGGCCCCCCCTTCCCGGACTGATTTCGTCCTGGGAACCCAATCCCTCAGGGCCCGGCCAACAAAGGGTGAGTGCCCTGGTGCTCACCCAGAGCACCCACCACACTATCGCTGGGGGCTGCAGGGAAAGCCCCAAGTCCCCTGCGGCCCTAGCTGGCTCCCCAGATCCAGCGTGAGCTTGCATTGCTCCCGCCTTCATGGAGCAGCCAATAATAGCACGGCCCGCTCCCCCTTTGCATATTTGGCTGGACCCTGGGGAATGAGGTGCCTGGGGCCAAAATTGGTACGGGGAGGGGTGGAGTGTGCCCCCCCGCTACAAAATCGGCCAGGCCCCGGGGAATGGTGTCCCTGGGGCTGAAATTGGCCTGGGGAGTGGGGCTGTTGCCCCTTCGCGTATAAGGCCAGGCCCTGGGAGATGGGGTCCCCGGGGGCGAAAATGGCCTAAGGGGAGCCACGCACACCCCCCCTCCAAACTATAAATATTGCTTCCCCTGGGACATGGCCCACCCGGGTGGCTTAAATAAACAAGAGCTGGAGAACAAGCTTGTTTTTTTATTTATTTTGCAGCGGATTTGTGGATCCTCCACGAATTCACAGCAAATTTATTTAAAAAAATCTTTTTGGGACCCTACCACCAGGCATGGGGGGAAGGGTATACCAAAGCCTCTGCGTTCCTAGATATGGAAAGCTTTTCAGCACTAATTGCTCAAAAACTACTGAACAGATTTACACCAAAACACAAAAAACACTCTTTCTGGACCTAGATCTAGCTTTCTGGCAAATTTGGTGTAAATCTGTACAGCGGTTTAGGCTGTAACTGTCTCTAACATTCCTATGGGAAAATGCATTTTGGGACCCCACCTTTTTTCTCTGCCCCCTCTTAACAGATCACCCTGAAACTTTCCATGTGCAAACTGGGCAATAATAAGCACTTTTTGGAAAGTTTAATGGAGATTTGTCAAACAGCGCCAAAGTTATTAGCAATACAAAAAATGCATTACTATACCTATAACTATAGAGTGGCAGTCGCCACTAGGCAATATATTCCCAGCTGTCAGTCGCCTATAGGTAGTTATAGTTAGGACCTAGTTTCCATAGGAAAAGCATTTTTTGACTTGCTTATAACTTTGCCGCTGAATCTTCACAAACGTTTTGCAGAAAATGTGGCACGGTTTGCCTTGTTCTGCATGCAAAGTTTCAGAGTGATCCGTTAAGCGGGGGCCGAGAAAAAGGGGGTGTCAAAAAATGTGCATTTCCGATGCAATTTCCCATAGGGATTTTGAACACGACTACAGCCCAAACTGCTGAACAGAATTACACTAAAATTGGCAGAGAGGTAGCTCTCGGACAGAAAGACCTCTTTTTTGATTTGGTGTAAATCTGTTGAATAGTTGCGGAGTTATTAAAGGAAATACAAAATTGTATATCTAGGGACGTGGAGCCTCTGTGGATAACCCACGGTGCATTTCCAAAGTCTCGCGCCACCAGCAACATTGTGATTGGCTGACCATAACCTGACCGGGAGGTTGCGACTGCCATTTTAAGTATCAGGGAACAGTCCTAGGGTCTTAAAATGTATCTGCAAAATGATTAAAGGGATCAGGGTAGAGGTACTCTGACCCCCTGGGTGTATTAGAGGTGTGTCAGAGAGACCTATGTGGGGTACGAAATTGTGTTATATTGTTTTTTCCCCACTTTGGGAATCTGCTGATCTCCGCGAGGCTTAGCGAGGCCCCCCCATGTAAATCCACAACAGATCTGTGAATCTTGATGCATTTTGAAAAAAAAAACACTTTCAGACCCACTCAGACACCCACACAGGTACTCTCACACCCATTTACAGACCTACACACGCAGCCACGCACCCATTCACAGCCTTTCAGAGGCATCCACACACCAACTCACAGAGCCAAGCAGGCACTCTCAGACCCACTCACAGACTCACATAGGCACTCACCTACCCACTCATAGACCTACACAGACATTCACACACCCACTGACAGACCCATGCAGGTACTCACAGACCCACTCCCGTACTCACAGACCCACACAGACACTCACACCCCCTCACAGACCCACAAAGACACCCACACTGCCACTCACAGTTCTATGCTAGCACTTTTACACCCACTCAGAGTACCACACAGGCAGTAACACACCCACTCACAGACCCATTCACCCACTCAAACATCCATTCACAGACCCACTCAGGAACTCACACACCTACTGACAGTCCTACACAGGCACTCACACACTCACTCACGGACCCACACAGGCACTTTTATACCCACCTATCCACAGATCCACAGGCCACTGACAGACCTACACAGGCAGTCTCAAACCCATTCACAGACCCACACAGACACTCACACAGCCACTCAAACACCCCTGCAGGCACTGTCAGACCCATTCACAGACCAACACAGGAACTCCCAGACCCAGCCACAGACCCATGCAGGTACTCACACACCCACTCACAGACGCTTATAGGCACTCAGAGACCCAATTACAAACCCACATAGGCACTCACACACCCACTTATAGACCCATACAACCACTCACATGCTCTCGCACAGACCCACACATGCACTCTCATACCCACTCACAGTTCCATGCTGGCACTTTTACACCCACTCAGAAATCCATGCAGACACTGATAGACCAACTCACACACCTAGACAGGTACTCACAGACCCACTCACAAACCTATACAGGTACTCACACACCCACTCATAGGACCCATACATCCACTTACACATCTATTTCAGACCCACAGAGGCACTCTCACACCCACTCACAAACCCACTCAGGCACTCACACACCCACTCACAGTTCTATCCTGGCACTTTCACACCCACTCAAAGAACCACACAGCAGCTGAAACACCTACTCACAGACCCACTCATCCACTCACACACCCACTCACAGACCTATGGAGGCATTCATAGAGACACTCATGTACCCATGCAGGTACTCACTCATCAACTGATAGACCCTTACATCTACTTACACACCCACTTTCAGGCCTACCCAGGCACTCACACACCCACTCACAAAGCTATGCAGGCGTTAACAGACCCACTCATAAAGCCACACAGAAACTCACCCCCCACTAACACACCCATAAAACCACTCACACTCCCATTCACAGACCCAGACAGACACTTATACACCCACTCACAGACCTACATAGACACTCACACACCCATTCACCAGTTGAGTGCCTCAAGTATCAATCAATCACAGAATTTGTAGAGCGCACTACTTACCCGCGAGGGTCTCAAGGCGCTGGGGAGGGGGAAGGGGGGGGGATGCTGCTACTGGTCGAACAGCCAGGTCTTGAGTAGCCTCCTGAAGGTCAGCAGGTCTTGGGTCTGTCGTAGGCTTAGTGGAAGGGTGTTCCATGTCTTGGCGGCGAGGTGTGAGAAGGAACTGCCGCCGGTGGTTGTTCTTCGAATGCGAGGGACGGTGGCGAGGGAGAGGTCGGCGGAGCGGAGCTGGCGGTTGGGGACGTAGAAGAAGAGTCGTCTGTTGAGGTAGGCTGGGCCAGTTTTGTGGAGTGCCTTGTGTGCGTGGATGAGGAGTTTGAAGGTGATCCTCCTGTCGACGGGGAGCCAGTGCAGGTTCCTCAAGTGGGGGGTGATGTGGCTGTGGCGTGGTACGTCGAGGATCAGGCGTGCGGAGGCGTTTTGTATGCGTTGCAGTCGCTTGATGAGCTTGGCCGGGGCTCCCGCGTAGAGGGCGTTCCCATAGTCCAGTCTGCTACAGACGAGGGCCTGGGTGACTGTTCTTCTTGTGTCTGTCGGGATCCACCTGTAGATCTTGCGAAGCATGCGGAGGGTGTTGAAGCAGGAGGAGGAGACTGCGTTGACTTGCTTGGCCATGGAGAGCGTTGAGTCGAGGATGACTCCCAGGTTGCGTGCGTGGTCGGTGGGTGTCGGGGCTGCTCCCAGCGTCGTTGGCCACCAGGAGTCGTCCCAGGCTGAGGGGTTGGAGCCGAGGATGAGGACCTCCGTTTTGTCCGTGTTCAGCTTTAGTCGGCTGATCTTCATCCAATCGGCGACGGCCTTCATTCCTTCATGGAGATTGACTTTGGCGGCGAGGGGGTCCTTGGTGAGGGAGAGGATCAGTTGAGTGTCGTCGGCGTAGGAGATAATGTTGAGGTCGTGCTGTCTGGCGATGCGTGCGAGCGGGGCCATGTATATGTTGAACAGTGTTGGGCTGAGGGACGATCCCTGGGGTACGCCGCAGATGATCTCGGAGGCTTCGGATCGGAAAGGTGGGAGGCGGACTCTCTGGGTTCTGCCGCCGAGGAAGGAGGTGGTCCATTCCAGGGCCTTGTCTCGGATCCCTGCATCGTGGAGGCGTGCGCACAGAGTGCGGTGGCAGACAGTGTCGAAGGCGGCGGAGAGGTCCAGCAGGATGAGGGCTGCGGTCTCACCATTGTCCAGCAGGATCCTGATGTCGTCGGTGGCGGCGATGAGGGCAGTCTCAGTGCTGTGGTTGCTGCGGAACCCTGATTGGGATGGGTCCAGGATGCTGTTTTCTTTGAGGTATCGGGTTAGCTGTTTGTTGACGATCTTCTCGATGACCTTGGCTGGGAACGGAAGCAGAGAGATGGGCCGGAAGTTCTTGAGGTCTCTCGGGTCCGCCTTGGGTTTTTTGAGTAGGGCGTTGATCTCTGCGTGTTTCCAGCTCTCTGGGAAGGTCGCGGTCTCAAAGGAGAGATTGATGATGTTGCACAGGTGGGGTGCGATGGAGCTGCTGGCTTTGTTGAAGATGTGGTGCGGGAAAGGGTCTGACGGGGAGCCGGAGTGTATTGTGCTCATGGTCTTGATGGTGTCCTCGATGTTCACGCTGGCCCAGGCTGGCAGAGGGTCGTGGTCGATGGTGTGTGGCGGGTCTGGTGCATCGATCTTAGTTGGGGCTGTGTGGGTGTTGAAGCTGTCGTGGATGTCGGCGATCTTGCGGTGAAAGAAGGTGTCGAGGGAATCGCACAGGGGTTGCGACGGCGGGATGTCGTTGGTGTTGGAGCTGGGATTGGAGAGTTCCTTCACGATGTTGAAAAGCTCCTTGCTGTTGTGTGTGTTGTTGTTGAGGCGGTCTTTGAAGGAGATTCTCTTGGCGGACCTGATGAGGTGGTGGTGGTTACGGATGGCGTCTTTGTGGGCTGTGTGGCTGTCCGGTGTCTTATCACTGTGCCATTTCTTCTCTAGTTTCCGGCAGGTACGCTTGGAAGCTAGGAGTTCCGAGGTGAACCAGCTGGCTCTTTTGGTGGTGTCGCTGTAGGTGAGCTTTTTCAGCGGGGCGAGGGTGTTGGCACAGTCGTCCATCCATCGTCTGAGGTTGCAGGCAGCGTCGTCGGTGTTGGATGGGTCGGAGGGAGGGCTGAGAGCGAGGGTTGCCCGGAGTTGGTCTTCGGTGACTTTGCTCCAGCAGCGGCGTGGGATCTGTTGGGTGCGGTGGTGTGTGGTGGGTTTCTGGAAGGTGAAATGGATGCAGCGGTGGTCGGTCCAGAGGAGTTCCGTGGTGTGGCTGAAGGAGACGTGGGAGCTTGAGGAGAAGATGGGGTCAAGCGTGTGGCCGGCGGAGTGGGTCGGTGTTGTGACGAGCTGGCTCAGGCCGAGGTTGGCGAGGCTGTCGATCAGGGTGGTGGAGTTGCTGTTGTTGTTGTTCTCCAGGTGAAAGTTCAGGTCTCCGAGGAGGATGTAGTCGGTGGAGGTCAGGGCGTGCGTGCTGATGAAGTGGGCGATGGAGTCGCTGAACTGGGGTCGGGCCCAGGGGGTCTGTAGACAAGGGTGCCTCTAAGGGTGGTGTTGGGGTCCGTGTGGATCTGGAAGTGCATGTGTTCGGCGGTGCTGAGAGTGTCGTCGGTGCTGGTCGAGACCCTGATGGTGTTCTTGTGGACGATGGCGATTCCTCCTCCTACTGCGTTGATGCGGTCTCTGCGGGTGATCTTATAGCCGTCTGGGATGGCTATGGCGATGTTGGGGCGGAGGAGTCGTTCATCCAGGTCTCTGTCAGGAAGGCGACGTCTGGTGATGATGTGTCGAGCAGGTCCCAGAGCTCGACGGCGTGTTTGCGTGTGGAGCGGGTGTTCAGTAGGATGCACCGGAGGTGGTTGAGGTCCTTCTTGGCGGGCGCCTCGGTGGCTCTGAGGCTGGTGTAGCTGCAGTTCCGGCAGGTGAAGGGACCATGGGTGCGTTTCGGGGCGGCCTTGAAGCAGTTGTGCGTCCGTCCGGAGTTGAGAGCGTGGAGTGTGGTGGCATCGTATCAGCGTCGGTCCTCGAGGCTGGAGCGGGGGGCGCGCGGCCCAGGGGTTCTGGCGCGGGGCGCGGTCCAGTCACGGACGGGCGCAGACGGGCTTGCCTTAGGCGCGCCTTCGGCGCGCCAGCGGCGCGGCCGCGCAGCGGCTGCCATATATGGGGAGGTGGGAGGGAGGAGCAGCCTGGAGGCAGGGGCAGCGAATGGGCAGTCAGGGGGGCGGGGCCGCAGGGGACGCAGCGGCGGGAATGGAGAGAGGCAGCGAGGGGCACAGAAGGCAAAATGGACAGAAAAAACAGAAGAAATACGGGCACAGTACAGTGGGGCAGCGGGGGCACAGAAGGCAAAATGGACAGAAAAAACAGAAGAAATACGGGCACAGTACAGTGGGGCAGCGGGGGCACAGAAGGCAAAATGGACAGAAAAACAGAAGAAATACGGGCACAGTACAGTGGGGCAGCGGGGGCACAGAAGGCAAAATGGACAGAAAAAACAGAAGAAATACGGGCACAGTACAGTGGGGCAGCGGGGGCACAGAAGGCAAAATGGACAGAAAAAACAGAAGAAATACGGGCACAGTACAGTGGGGCAGCGGGGGCACAGAAGGCAAAATGGACAGAAAAAACAGAAGAAATACGGGCACAGTACAGTGGGGCAGCGGGGGCACAGAAGGCAAAATGGACAGAAAAAACAGAAGAAATACGGGCACAGTACAGTGGGGCAGCGGGGGCACAGAAGGCAAAATGGACAGAAAAAACAGAAGAAATACGGGCACAGTACAGTGGGGCAGCGGGGGCACAGAAGGCAAAATGGACAGAAAAAACAGAAGAAATACGGGCACAGTACAGTGGGGCAGCGGGGGCACAGAAGGCAAAATGGACAGAAAAATCAGAAGAAATACGGGCACAGTACAGTGGGGCAGCGGGGCACAGAAGGCAAAATGGACAGAGTAAAACAGAAGAAATACGGGCACAGTACAGTGGGGCAGCGGGGGCACAGAAGGCAAATTGGACAGAGTAAAACAGAAGAAAACACGGGCACCGAGGCCACAAGCGGAGGGGCGAGCTTACCAGCAGCAGCAGCGGGCGGACAGCACAGGCGGAGCTGTGTGGTGGGGGAGCGACCTACCTGGCAAGGTCAAGGGTCGCTCTCCTCACCGCGCAGCGGCTGCCATATATGGGGAGGTGGGAGGGAGGAGCAGCTGGGAGGCAGGGGCAGCGAATGGGCAGTCAGGGGGGCGGGGCCGCAGGGGACGCAGCGGCGGGAATGGAGAGAGGCAGCGAGGGGCACAGAAGGCAAAATGGACAGAAAAAACAGAAGAAATACGGGCACAGTACAGTGGGGCAGCGGGGGCACAGAAGGCAAAATGGACAGAAAAAACAGAAGAAATACGGGCACAGTACAGTGGGGCAGCGGGGGCACAGAAGGCAAAATGGACAGAAAAAACAGAAGAAATACGGGCACAGTACAGTGGGGCAGCGGGGGCACAGAAGGCAAAATGGACAGAAAAAACAGAAGAAATACGGGCACAGTACAGTGGGGCAGCGGGGGCACAGAAGGCAAAATGGACAGAAAAAACAGAAGAAATACGGGCACAGTACAGTGGGGCAGCGGGGGCACAGAAGGCAAAATGGACAGAAAAAACAGAAGAAATACGGGCACAGTACAGTGGGGCAGCGGGGGCACAGAAGGCAAAATGGACAGAAAAAACAGAAGAAATACGGGCACAGTACAGGGGGACAGCTGGGGCACAGAAGGCAAAATGGACAGAAAAAACAGAAGAAATACGGGCACAGTACAGTGGGGCAGCGGGGGCACAGAAGGCAAAATGGACAGAAAAAACAGAAGAAATACGGGCACAGTACAGTGGGGCAGCGGGGGCACAGAAGGCAAAATGGACAGAAAAAACAGAAGAAATACGGGCACAGTACAGTGGGGCAGCGGGGGCACAGAAGGCAAAATGGACAGAGTAAAACAGAAGAAATACGGGCACAGTACAGTGGGGCAGCGGGGGCACAGAAGGCAAAATGGACAGAGTAAAACAGAAGAAAACACGGGCACCGAGGCCACAAGCGGAGGGGCGAGCTTACCAGCAGCGGGCGGACAGCACAGGCGGAGCTGTGTGGTGGGGGAGCGACCTACCTGGCAAGGTCAAGGGTCAAGTATATGAGAGAGTCACTCATCAAGATTCTGCCATTGGTATTATACACCTGAAAGGGTGCACAGGTGGGACCCTTCGAGAAGCAACCTCTGCTGGAGGAATTGTGGCAACCCTGGTTCCTGCCTCCACTTACTATGGCACTGTCCTAAACTTCAGAAACACCAAACAGAAGTCCTAGATGAGATAGATCGACTGCATGGGATTCAGCTGCTCCGGTTTCCTCCATATTTTATCTTGGGGGCGGCGGATCACCTCTCTTAGCCTTTTTTCTTAACTCAGAGGTCTGCAGATTTCCCTTCTGTTGAGTGCATCAAAGCAGGCTATTTACAGCCAAAAAAGGTCCAGTTACGTAAAGAAGCAGACACACTCAGACACTCACACACCCACTCAAACACTAGCTCAAACACTCATACACCCGCTAATAGACCCACACAGACACTCACACACCCATTCACAGACCCACTCAGACACTCACACACCCACTTAGAGACTCACTCACACACCCACTCATAGACTCCCACAGGCACTCTCACACCCACTCATAGAATCACATTGGCAGTCACAGACCCATTGAGAGAGTCACGCAGGCACTCATAAATCCACTTACATATCAATGCAGGCACTAACAAATCCACTCAAAGACCCACACAGGCACTCAGAGACCCACTCTTGGATCCATGCAGGTACTCACATACCCTCTCAACCCTATGCAGGCACTCATATACTCACTCAGAGACCCATGCACCCACTTCTAGACTTTCACAGGTACTTGCACTCCCACTCACACACCTATGCAGGCACTCACAAACCCACTCGCAGACCCATATAGGCAGTCACACACCCACTTACAGACCCACTCAGGCACTCACAGACCCACTCTCAGACTCACACAGGCACTCACACAGCCACTCACAGATCCACACACACAGTCATACATCCACTCACAAACCTGTACAAGCAAATCCTAAATATGCTGCTATGTATTGAATGTGTGCTTTTGGTTTGTGGATCTGCAACATACCTGCCAAGTCAGGTAAACATTTCAAAAAAAGGATTTAAAATGAAGATGGACCAGTGTTTTGGAAAAAGGGTAGCTCTAAAAAGAGCCTTTGTGTTTATGGTGTGCAGATAATAACTACACATTAAAAAGAGGATGCACTAAAAGAGGATGCAGTCTTTTAAGTTGTTGAGGAACACCCTGTTGCCTTTTTCTGTGAAAAAGTCCATAATTTCTATATACACCATCCATATCAAAGCGTAAATTGTTGTTGTATATAGAGCCTGTTTTGTGGTCTCCGAGGAATGCAAAAACAGTTTTATTGACATGTTTCCTGAATTTGTCTATCTGTGGACAGAATTCATTTGACCACTTCCACTTCTGCCTTTGGCAAATGTTAGAGAACATCAAGGCAGTGTGTGGGAAAAGTGCCATTAATTTCCCAAAGGTATCCTTCATTAGGATTGCCAGCCCAACCCCAGTAATTGTGCCTAGCTCATTTCCACCACAGTGCATGAGGTATGGATTTTGTCAATCCACAATGCTTTCAACCAAAGGTAGCAATTGATGCCACTTTAATCTTTTCCGGCCAAATCAAGTAATGTCTACATTAGGTAAACTCAAGTCCCTGTCAATGTCATCCTAAACTCCTCCCTCACCATGACTCACCAGATCAACGCCGTCGCTTCCACCTGCTTCAACTCCCTCCGCATCCTCCGCAAGACCTTCAAGTAGATCACCCCGAAGCCAGAAAGACCGTCACCCACGCACTCATAACCAGCCAACTGGACTACAGAAACGCCCTCTACACTGAAATCAATAAATCCCTGCTACACAAACTCCAGACCATCCAGAACACCACAGCCAGACTCGTCCTCGGCACCCCACGACATGAGCACATGACCCAACACCTGCGAGACCTCCACTGGCTCCCTGTCGAGAAGAGAGTAACCTTCAAGCTACTCACTCACACCTACAAATCCCTCCACAACATCAGACCCAAATACCTCAACGAAAGAATCTCTTTCCACGAACCCAAAAGAAACCTCCGCTCCGCCGACCTCGCCCTAGCAGAGACCACGCGCATCCGCAGAACCAGAGCAGGCGTAAGGGCCTTCTCCTACGTCGCAGCCAAAGCCTGGATCGAGCTCCCAGTCAACATCAGACGCTACCCTACCCTGCACACCTTCAGGAAGAGCCTCAAGACCTGGCTTCTCGATTGACCCGGAGCTGCACCCCCCCCCAGCGCCTCGAGACCCTCACGGGTGAGTAGCGTGCTTTAAAAGCCCCTGATTGATTGATTGATTGAATGCCACTCTTATAGCCACTGACACACTCAGGCACACACTGATACAGCCATTGACACACCCAGGCACACACGCATACACCCAATAACACACCCACTCACACATCGATAGAGATACTTACACACCCAGTCTCACACTGACACATTAAAAACACAGAGTTAGCTCTTTGTTTGACCAGATGGTGGTTCTAAAAAGTTTTTGTAGAAGGTATTTTTAACAGTTTTATATTTTTTTATGGGTTTTTTCCAACAAAAAGTTAACAGGGTACTAAATGGGTAAGGTAAGGGAAATGCGAAGAAGCAATTGGCTGCAGTGTTCCAAAATTATTAAGTGTCAACTGGAAGCAAAAAAAAAAAACAACAAAACTAACAGCAATGCTTCTTTACTGTATCCAAGAATGTACCAACAGAAGACATTTTTACAGTGACATGTATGTACCACAACACTCCGTGAGTAACCATCTCACATAATTCTTCACATGCAGGTGGTATGTATTGACTGCAGCTGATGATGGTTCTCCCAAGGCTGCTGTAGAGGTGTACTGTCCTGCTGTACCTGCTTTCTCCCACATCATCCGGTTGTAGACACTTTCATTAATTATTTTTAAGTGTTTCCACATGGAACCTGTCCCATATGAATGCTTCTTTGCAGTGCCCCTTGATAACTGCACGCTGCAAATACTGCACTGCACATATTCAGCAGTACCCTTCTTTTCCCCTGAAGGTATTGTAAAAAGCTTCTAGACATCACTTTGTTTTCTTGCAGGTGTCTCTTGCTCCTTATCCTCAACAGGTTCTGGATGTTCTGAAGATAAAATCCAGCCATTCTATCAAATTATTCAAAAAGTGATTCTGAATCCTCTTTCTACAGAGTTCACTGGAGAAATAACTGTTTTGGGTGTGGCTTTACATGTACATGGTGGGGTTCTAATGAGCCCAATCAAAAGGCATGTTTGGGTGAGTCATCAAGCAAATTTGAGATTCCAAGCCGTAGTTTCACAAATCGGCGAAACACGTAAAAGAAACACCACAAAATGTATCAATATTGTCTTAGGACATTCGTGGTACAAATTGTGATGGTTGTCTGAAATCTGTAGGTCTTGTTACATCGGTCCTAGCTCCAAACCCTCTGGAAAAGTCGACTATGATAGCCGGATCAAATGGGTCAATGGGGTCACTTCCATCATTTCTCATATTAACATCAGCAGTTTGATTACTGAGATCATATAAAGTATTCAACACTTCAATATCGTCAATGAGTAGATTAGATTACTCCTTCATGGAAGAACCCTCACCCAAACACATGTCTTTTTTAATATATGCATCTTATACAACTTTAGTTTATGGGCAAAACTGATCAGAACCACCCTCATTTGGGCATAACCATTGTTCTTTGAGTAGTTGTCTTTTTTCTTCTTTTCTTTTTGAGGGTTTCATTTTATTTATAAGTGGATTTCTGTTTATTATCTTTTAGAAGAGAGTACTCAAGCGACGGACCGCTTGGATTCTTTACATGCACCAAATAAGAGAGTTTTGTACTGTGTTTTCAGTAAGAGTCTTAAAGGCTACTTTAAGCTTTGTATTGACTGGAATCAATAAATTATTTATTTTGATTTCATTGAATGTCATAACACCCGAGAATTGTATGTATGATTCCCATAGAGGGTAATGCGAAATATGTTGACACTCAATTAATACGAAAGGCTACTTCAGCTTACAAGTAGAACATTAATTATTTATTTCTGATGTTGGATACATTGTGTTAAGATTATGTACTAATGGTGTTTTACACCACATGAAATATATGTCGTGGTGACATTCTAATCAAACACAACAGTGTCTATGTAATGAAATTGCTGAACCCATGTGAAGTTCGTAAAAAAAATAGTAACTCCTGCATACATGTATGCTATGTCAATCATGTTCTATATTGTATTAAACAAATGCAATTTTGATGGTACTTTGAATAGACACTTAGGGCCTGATTCCGATGTCGTTCGGAAGGCCTCCAAATCGGATATGGCTTTCCCGGATCCGATTCGTAGTCCTTGTTTCCGACCGAATCGTACACAGGTCCGAACGACAAGTACGATGCGAAGATCGCGTACGCGTCGATCGAATTGTTTCTCGGACCCGAACTTGTCTCTACGACTCATACGTAGCCGAATCGTGCCGTGCAATGGAGCCGAATTCAGACCGAGTGAGTACGATGCACGATTCGGACAGCCGCTTCACCTCGGTCTCAGCTAGACGAAACGGATGTCGGAATCGTAATTCGGGGGGGCCAAAGCAGGATCCCCTTCATCTGGGGCCCTCCGAATCTGTCACGGGGGTGTGCCCATGGGTCCCCCGAACCAGGCATGTACAGTGTCGTGGGCACCACAGGGTGCCCACAACAGGGTGTACGCTTTTCCCCACCCACCCCTTTTTGCTATGGGAGCCTGTGTACGCGTTTGTACACAGGCTCCCATAGAGTTCAATGGGAGTCTGAGGGAACCAAGTCCGTAAGCATACGGCTGCATAGTACTCGCTCGTTCGAACTCCCAGAGCACGTTTCGCTTGGAAAGCCCTCGGGATCCGAGTCGTACAGAGGGCTTTCCTAGCGAGATCGGAATCGGGCCCTTAGTATGTTCATGCAATGAACTGAAAATTAACGAGGATATGTCAAATTATTTTACGTTGATTGGAGACTTACTCTTAAATTGTTTGCAAAAGACAAGTGAACACGAAAAACACTGTTGAGTCCTTTTTTTTAATTTATCGCGTTTAACGTTTGAAATGTACTGGTGTTCAGTGTTTTTCAGAGTTTAAAATGTTACGTTGTTACTGAACATTTCACCTAACTATAACGTTACTTTAACCTTTGGTTTTGTCAGTGAATATATATATATATATATATATATATATATATATATATATATATATATATATATATATATATATATATATATATATATATATAATGTGATTAAGGCCTGTAACGGCTGAAACGCGTAATGCGGATAACCCACAATAGAAGAAAATATATGCACAATAATTGTGCCCCGTGTTTGTTATTCCTCACTCACTAGATTAAGCAACTAAGATCTTGATATATATATATATATATTCACTGAAAAAACCATAGGTTTTAGGGACAGTTATAGTTAGTTGGACATTGCACTCGTACAAAACCCGTGAAATTCCCCGTTATAGTTAGTTCAGCTAACTATAACTCGCGCCCCGCAATTCACTGCTGATGACGTCACATATTACATCACTCATGACATGGTCAGTGACATCACTGATGACATCACTGATGACATCTCAAATGACATCACTGATGACATCATCTAGTGACTGTGTTTCTGTAAAGTTTAAATATTTTTAATGTATATAGGGAAAGGCGTATTGAAGAATGAGTGGGTGTATAAGTGTCTGTATGGATGATTTAGTAGGTGCGTGACTAACTGTATAAGTGAGTGATTAAACGTATCTTACTGAATGCATGGGTTAGTGACTAAACTGGGTGAATGTCTGTGTCCGTCTGTCTGTTGCTGTGTAAGTGGCTGCATGGGTTTGTGAATAGCTACATGAGTGTCTATATGAGTTATTGATTGGTTGTCTGAGTATCTGTATGGGTGCCTGAGTGTTTGTGTGGGTGGGGTGTGTGTGACTCTGTACATAGATGTGTGAGTGGGTGATTCACTGGGTGCATGATTTGAAGAGTGCGTCTGTGATGGACTGCTTGGGTGGGTGAGTGTGTGTATGGGTGTGTTAGTGAGTGAATGTATATCTCAGTGGTACATGTGCGAGTAACTACATATGTAAAAGGCAGTATATATGTGTGTTAGAGTATTTAAAAGGCTATAAGTGAGAGTGTGTGATTGTGAGAGTGGCTGTATGGATGCGTGTGTACTTGTATCAGTTATTGTATAAGAGCGTAAGAATGTGCTAGTATTTGTATGATTAAGTGAGCTGGTGTGTGTATAACTGTATAGGTGAGTAAATGGGTGTGTGATTAATTTTTTGCATGACTGACTAGGTGTGTGAGTACCTCTATGGATGAGTGGCGGTGTGTGAGTGTTTATATAGGTGTATGAGTGCATATGATAGTCCAGTACTGAGTGACTGTAAGTATGAGTGACTGTACGGGTGAGTGAGTGGATGTGTGTGTAGACCTAAGAATCAGTGAGTGGGTATGTAGTTTTTGGTGTTGGAGTGTCTATGGTTTTGAGAATGGCAGTCTGTAAATAAGAGTGGGTGTATCAAAAGTTATATTAGGGTGTGAGAAGATGCATGAAATTATCACATGGATGATGTCATCAGTGATGTCATTTGAGATGTCATCAGTGATGTCATCAGTGATGTCACTGACCATGTCATGAGTGATGTAATATGTGACGTCATCAGCAGTGAATTGCGGGGCGCGAGTTATAGTTAGCTGAACTAACTATAACGGGGAATTTCACGGGTTTTGTACGAGTGCAATGTCCAACTAACTATAACTGTCCCTAAAACCTATGGTTTTTTCAGTGAATTTCAAAGGTTTTTTAAATGCTAATTTCAAACTATAACGTGCCTGAAACATATGGTTTTTTCAGTGAATTTGTAAGGTTTTTTAAATGCTAATTTCTAACTATAACGTGCCTGAAACCTATGGTTTTTTTCAGTGAATTTCAAAGGTTTTGTAAATGACAATTTTTTAATTGTATTAATTGTTATATTTATTTTTTTGATACTGATTTACTACATTTTTTTCAACTATTTATTTTTAGATATTTTATTTTTTAAATTACATTGTAATTACATTATACATTACATTACAAAATATACTTTCTCAGAATGAATTACTTTAGTTTAAATACTTTGCAAATAGGCAATAGACTTTTAAGGACAGTAGTTACAGTTGTTGCAATGGGCAACACAATTTCAAACACAATGCAACATTGAGCTCAATGTGAATTTCTAGTTAAATGCAATTAGTTACTTTATGGATTACTTTTTCACCACAGGACTGGATCCTAGATTCAGTCCTGGGACATCTCCTGTAAACAGTTGAGTAAAAGCGTTTTGGTTACAGTAGTGATTTTTAAGGAATATTATTGTATTTTTAAAAGTTGACACTTAGAAACTTTTTCACATAGAATCACCAATGTTATCCTATGGGAGGAAATTCACTTAGCAGGTAAGTAGTGTTATCGTTACTTTTTCTTACTCAGTGGTGGATCCTGGATCCAGCACTGCTGCATCTCCTGTAAACAGTTGAAAGAATGCGTTTAAGTCATACAGGCGATTTTTAAGGAATATTTGTAGTTTGTGAAAATCGACACTGAAACTTTTCTGCTGAAAACCAGACAATGGATTCCTATGGAAGGAAATACAAGTTACTGGTAAGTACGGTTAGAATTACTTTTCAAGGTCAGTGCTGGGCTAAAAGATGCAGCACTGGGTTCTCTCCTGATAACAGGTGAGTAAATCGGAATTCGTAGTTCGGCTGATTTTAGAGGAATATTATAAAGTTCCAAAACTCCACACTTAGAAGAATTTCCAAGTGAAACCAGTCAATGTTAGCCTATGGAAGGAAATTCAAGTTACTGGTAAGTATGGTTAAAATTACTTTTCAGGATCAGTACTGGGCTAAAAGATGCAGCACTGAGGTCTCTCCTGATAACCGGTGAGTAAATCGGAATTCGTAGTTCGGCTGATTTTAAAGGAATATTTGTATGTTTCAAAAATCGACACTTAGAAACTTTTTCAGCAAAAAGCAGGCAATGATATCCTATGGAAGGAAATTCAAGTTACTGGTAAGTACGGTTAGAATTACTTTTCAGGATCAGTACTGGGCTCAAAGATGCAGCACTGAGGTCTCTCCTGATAACAGGTGAGTAAATCGGAATTCGTAGTTCGGTTGATTTTAGAGGAATATTTGCACAATGGTGAAGGAAGGGGTGGGGCCTGAGGTGACATGTCTGCAAACACGCCCTGTGGCGCGTTTTAAGTTGGAAAATTAATTCCTCCTCAATCCTGAGGTTCCCTAGGGGCCAACTAGCCCACCAGGAACCTCCAGTATGCGCCAGGGGCTGCGTTGCAGAGAGGTGTACAGAGGCCACGCCCCTTTACAACACTCTGCAACGCAGCTCCGTGCCGCTTACTGGAGGTACATGGTGGGCTAGTTGGCCCCAGGGACCCTCAGGATTGAAGAGGATTTAATTCCCCATCTTAAAATGCGCCACGGGGCCTGTTTGCACACATGTCACCTGAAGCCCCGCCCCCTCCCATCACCACTGTGCAAACGCGCCCCGTGGCGCATTTTAAGTTGGGGGATTAAGTCCCCTTGAATCCTGAGGGTCCCTGGAATCCAACTAGCCCACCACGTACCTCCAAAAAGCGCCACAGAGCTGCGTTGCAGAGAGGTGTAAAAAGGGGTAAGTACCGCACAATGCCGTTGTTGGAGGCTCGGGTAAGAGCGAACTGTTTGCTGTGCATAGCTGCCAAGGTTTCAGATTGCTATGTGTGACAATTCCATAATTTCAGTGTAATTATGAGTGACATTTCAACAACTATGAGTGACACTTTCTCGCGTGCAAAATCAAGCAATGAAGACGAGGTAAATATATAAATATCACTAATTAGATCCATTTGAGCAACAGGAAATTCGAAGAAGCTCTACAAAGTGTTGTAAAGCAGCAAAAATGGAAGGGTGCTAACATATTTTAGCAGTTATCTTAAGCAGTACTTTAGCTTTGCTCCCAAAAGTCATCATATCATGGAGTAAAAGATCTCAGCTGCTATAATATAAATCAGTTATCTAGAGCCACTGTATGCTGACCTCGCTGCCCAGCCTGCAGAGGCACCATTTCAGTGTAGCCCGAGGACACAAGCGGTGAGCTACAGGCTCATGCTGACGCACACTCAGCTTTAAAATAAATAAATTGAGAATGAGCACTAAGTAAATGTGTGCCACGGCAGCGACGAGTCTCTGGCAGCCGGTCCTACTGTCAGCTGAGCAGAGTAGAGAGCTGCACAGAGGACTGTATAGAAGTGATTAATCACGATGCTAGTTTGAGCTGCCGCAGCTGGACTTTTATTACGTGCTTGTCCTTTCAGTGCAACTAAACTCAAGCGCAACTCAGAGAGCAGTCAGAGGAGTTTCTTTCACGATACAACATAAAGCAGCAACTGGCTGCAGTCTCGTGTCTCTCGCACTTCTTGAGAAATCCCCTCAACCCCGTGCCCCCAGTGCCCCTCCCACTGCTGATATCTGAAGCCTACAATGCCACGGAGCCTCGGCGGCCTGGGCCCTCGATGAAATCAAATAAACAAACTCAGAGGAAGGGCAGGCTATATTCTCAGCCTGCTCCGTGTGGTCCACGCTCACCACCAGCCGGCGGTAAAGTGGTTACCATCGTCATGATGTGTCAGCTGAGCGGAGCGCTGCTCAGTGACGCTCTAAAATTAAATATTTTAAAGTCCGATATTACAGTCTGACCTGAGTGTCAGTGACGGAGAGCCAAGCGACGACGAGTCTCCAGCAGCCGTGCGGTCGCAGGGACGTACTTGCATGAAGAAAGCCACAGGCAACAGTGCGAGGAACAGTGGGGCTGCCTGTGCCAAAAGAAACTTAAGCATAAACTGCCGCCCGCTGATCGCGCCAACGCAATTCATGGAGACAATGTTGCAGTCATGTGACGCCATCTCACGTGACTGCCCCTGCAGAGCAGCGCACTTCTGACTACACTGTCACATACACTGAGCTGCCAGATGAGTGCTAATAGCACCGCTCCCATCTCCTGCGTAAGCTGTTGTCAGCAACTTCACGAGGCTCTACTGATGCGTGACTTTGCATTTTCGTGCGGTGATGCGGATCACCACACGAAAATGCCTTAGTCTAACGCTTGTTGCGTGATACTTGGCAGGGCTGGCTGTGGGATATATGTATATGTATGTATATATATATATATATATACACATATATATATATATATATTATCTACTGGCGGTCGCCAGTAGATAGTTATAGTTAGGACCTATTATCCATAGGAAATCCGCGACATTCTATTTGCAATAACGTTGGCGCCGGTTGACGAATCTTCGCGAAAGCTTCCAACTTGTTGGGGCGCTCCGGTCCGCTCCTACCCTGAAAGGCTCGGGGTGATACGTCAAGCGGGGGCCGAGAAAAAGGGGGTCCCAAAACGCGTTTTCCCCATTCATTTTTCCATAGGAACCTTTAGTCGCAGCTACAGCCCGAACTGCTGAACGGAATTACCCCAAATTTGGCAAAGAGGTAGCCCTTGGTTCAGACTGGTGCCTTTTGCTAAAATGGTGTAAATCCGTTCAGTAGTTCCTGAGAAATTCACAATTAAAATCACATATATATCTATGGGCGCGTCGGATCCCCGTACCCTCCCGATCACGAGCTGCATGCTAATTGGCTGTCAACACTCCAAATCAGGAAGTGTTGGCAGCCATTTTGTCCCTCGGTAGAACCGAGGGACAGAAACAAGTGCGCAAAGCGCAAAAGGGGCAGGGTAGAAACACCCTGACCTCTAGGTCTGCTCAGGGGTCCCACAAGGACCCCCAGGGCAGAAAAAGCATTTTTTTTTTAAAAATCGGCGGGATGCGCTTAGGGTGCGCGGATCCGCCGAGAAAAAAAAGAAACAAGTGCGCAAAACGCACAAAGGGGGCAGGGTAGAAACACCCTAACCCCTAGGCCTGCTCAGGACCCCTGGGCAAACAAAAGCATTTAAAAAAAAATCGGCAGGATGCGCTCAGGGAGCGCGGATCCTGCTGGAAAAAAAATCAAAGCGCGTCTCCCGCGCTCGATGTTAATTTGCCCCGGGTGGGCCAAGTCCCGGGGGCATGCTGGGGGGTTTATTTTATGTATGGGGGCCTCCAAGGGCCCCCAAGCCCCGGGGACCGCCACCCCCGGGGCTTTATCATTAATGGTGCGGGAGGGCTCTGAGCCCTCCCGCAGCCCCGGGGACCGCCACCTCCCCGGGCTTTTTTTTTATTTTATTTTTAAACCTGTGTGGGGGCTCCAGCCCCACACGCCCCGGGACCACCACCTCCCCGGGGCACTAAGAACATTGAAAATGGGGGTCCGTTTTGGACCCCCAAGCCCCGGGGACCACCACCTCCCGTGGCTTTCAAAATGTAGGGAGGGGGCCGCGCGGCCCCCTCCTGGAGCCCTTGATGGCCCTGGGGACCGCCACCCCCAGGGCCGGCTCCTGCAGTGTCCCGGGTGCCTACCCCGGGACACTGTAGTTTGCTATGACAGGACGGGAGCCTCGCGGCTCCCGTCCTGTCATAGTAAACTTGGTTTGCATTTTGAAAGAGAGAGCAGGAAACCTGCTCTCTCTTTCAAAATGCAAACCAATTGCTTTTCCACACGGGGAGTAGCATGTTAGCTGCTCCCCATGTGGAAGGGAATGCCGGCTCCCGTAGGACACGGGGAGCCGGCGAGACTGTGGGGGTTTGGGGACCCCCACAGTCCCCAACCAGAGGCCAGGCCCCGGGGGATGGGGTCCCCGGGGCCATAGTGGCCCGGGAGGGGGCCACGCAGCCCCCTCCCCAAATACAAAAAATAAAAAATAAAAAAATAAGGGCAAGGCCGGCCCCGGGGATGGGGTCCCCGGGCCTTAAATGGCCTGAGGAGGGGGGCCACGCAGCCCCCCCATATTTTTTATTTAAAAAGAGGGCATGCCCCGGGATGGGGTCCCCGGGGCCAAAGTGGCCGAGGAGAGGGGCCTCGCAGCCCCCTCCCATAAAAACAAAAAAAAAAACGGCATCGTGCCGAGGCCTTGCCCCCTCCCTGCAGTACTCTGCAAACGCGCCCCCTGGCGCGTTTTAAGAAGGGGAAGTAATTCCCTTGAATACTGGGGTCCCTGGGGCCAACTAGCCCACCAGGAACCTCCAGTATGCGCCAGGGGCTGCCTTGCAGAGAGGTGTACAGAGGCCACGCCCCTTTTACACCTCTCTGCAACGCAGCTCTGTGGCGCTTAATGGAGGTAGCTGGTGGGCTAGTTGCACCCCAGGGACCCTCAGGATTCAAGGGAGTTAATCCCCGACTTAAAACGCGCCACGGGCGCGTTTGCACAGTGGTGAAAGGAGGGCGGGGCCTGAGGTGACATGTGTGCAAACAGGCCCCATGGCGCGTTTTAAGATGGGGAATTAAATCCCCTTCAATCCTGAGGGTCCCTGGGGCCAACTAGCCCAACAGGTACATCCAGAAAGCGCCACAGAGCTGCGTTGCAGAGAGGTGTAAAAGGGGTGTGGCCTCTCTACACGTCTCTGCAACGCAGCCCCTGGCGCATACTGGAGGTTCCTGGTGGGCTAGTTGGCCCCTAGGGACCCTCATGATTCAAGGGGACTTAATTCCCCAACTTAAAACGCGCCACAGGGCTCGTTTGCACAGATGTCACCTCAGGCCCCGCCCCCTCCCTTCACCATTGTGCAAATATTCCTCTAAAATCTGCCGAACTACGAATTCTGATTTACTCACCTGTTATCAGGAGAGACCTCAGTGCTGCATCTTTCAGCCCAGTACGAATCCTGAAAAGTAATTTTAACCGTACTTACCAGTAACTTGAATTTCCTTCCATAGGATATCATTGCCTGCTTTTTGCTGAAAAAGTTTCTAAGTGTTGATTTTTGAAACATACAAATATTCCTCTAAAATCAGCCGAAATACGAATTCCGATTTACTCACCTGTTATCAGGAGAGACCTCAGTGCTGTATCTTTCAGCCCAGTACTGGTCCTGAAAAGTAATTTTAACCGTACTTACCAGTAACTTGAATTTCCTTCCATAGGCTAACATTGACTGGTTTCACTTGGAAATTCTTCTAAGTGTGGAGTTTTGGAACTTTAAAATATTCCTCTAAAATCAGCCGAAATACGAATTCCGATTTACTCACCTGTTATCAGGAGAGACCTCAGTGCTGCATCTTTCAGCCCAGTACTGGTCCTGAAAAGTAATTTTAACCGTACTTACCGGTAACTTGAATTTCCTTCATAGGCTAACATTGACTGGTTTCACTTGGAAATTCTTCTAAGTGTGGAGTTTTGGAACTTTATAATATTCCTCTAAAATCAACCAAAGTACGAATTCCAATTTACTCACCTGTTATCAGGAGAGACCTCAGTGCTGTATCTTTCAGCACAGTACTGGTCCTGAAAAGTAATTTTAACCGTACTTACCAGTAACTTGAATTTCCTTCCATAGGCTAACATTGACTGGTTTCACTTGGAAATTCTTCTAAGTGTGGAGTTTTGGAACTTTAAAATATTCCTCTAAAATCAGCCGAAATACGAATTCCGATTTACTCACCTGTTATCAGGAAAGACCTCAGTGCTGCATCTTTCAGCCCAGTACTGATCCTCAAAAGTAATTTTAACCGTACTTACCAGTAACTTGAATTTCCTTCATAGGCTAACATTGACTGGTTTCACTTGGAAATTCTTCTAAGTGTGGAGTTTTGGAACTTTAAAATATTCCTCTAAAATCAGCCGAAATACGAATTCCGATTTACTCACCTGTTATCAGGAGAGAACCCAGTGCTGCATCTTTTAGCCCAGCACTGACCCTAAAAAGTAATTTTAACCGTACTTACCAGTAACTTATATTTTCTTCCATAGGAATCCATTGTCTGGTTTTCAGCAGAAAAGTTTCAAAGTGTCGATTTTCACAAACTACAAATATTCCTTAAAAATCGCCTGTATGACTTAAACGCATTCTTTCAACTGTTTACAGGAGATGCACCAGTGCTGGATCCAGGATCCAACACTGAGTAAGAAAAAGTAACAATAACAGTTTTTACCTGCTAAGTGAATTTCCTTCCATAGGATAACATTGGTGATTCTATGAGAAAAAGTTTCTAAGTGTCAACTTTTAAAATACAATAATATTCCTTAAAAATCACTACTGTAACCAAAACGCTTTTACTCAACTGTTTACAGGAGATGTCCCAGGACTGAATCTAGGATCCAGTCCTGTGGTTAGAAAAGTAATCCATAAAGTAACTAATTGCATTTAACTAGAAATTCACATTGAGCTGAATGTTGCATTGTGTTTGAAAATGTGTTGCCCATTGCAACAACTGTAACTACTGTACTTAAAAGTCTATTGCCTATGTGCAAAGTATTTAAACTAAAGTAATTCATTCTGAGAAAGTATTTTTTGTAATGTATAATGTAATTACAATGTAATTTAAAAATAAAATATGTAAAAAAAAATTGTGTCTAAAAATGTAGTAAATCAGTATGAAAAAAATAAATATAACAATTAATACATTTAAAAATTGTCATTTACAAAACCTTTGAAATTCACTGAAAAAAACGTAGGTTTCAGACATGTTATAGTTAGGAATTAGCATTTAAAAACCTTTGAAATTCACTGAAAAACCATAGGTTTCAGACACGTTATAGTTAGAAATTAGCATTTAAAAAACCTTTGAAATTCACTGAAAAACCATAGGTTTCAGGCACGTTATAGTTAGAAATTAGCATTTAAAAACCTTAGAAATTCACTCAAAAAACCATAAGGTTTTAGGGACAGTTATAGTTAGTTGGACATTGCACTCGTACAAAACCCGTGAAATTCCCCGTTATAGTTAGTTCAGGTAACTATAACTCGCGCCCCGCAATGCACTGCTGATGACGTCACATATTACATCACTCATGACATGGTCAGTGACATCACTGATGACATCTCAAATGACATCACTGATGACATCACTGATGACATCATCCATGTGAGAATTTAATGCATCTTCTCACACCCTAATATAAGTTTTGATACACCCACTCTACATTACAGACTGCCATTCTCAAAACCATACACACTCCAATACCAATAAGTACATACCCACTCACTGATTCTTAGGTCTACACACACACATCTACTCACTCACCCGTACAGTCACTCATACTTACAGTCACTCAGTACAGGACTATCATATGCACTCATACACCTATATAAACACTCACACAACGCAACTCATCCATAGAGGTACTCACACACCTAGTCAGTCATGCAAATAATTAATCACACTCCAATTTACTCACCTATACAGTTATACACACCAGCTCACTTACTCATAAAAATACTAGCACATTCTTACGCTCCTATGCAATCACTGATGCAAGTACACACTCATCCATATAGCCACTCTCACAATCACACACTCTCACTTATAGCCATTTATATACTCCAACACACATATATACTGCCTTTCACATATGTAGTTACTCACACATGTACCACTGAGATATACATTCAATCACTAACACACCCATACACACACTCACCCACCCATACAGTCCATCACAGACGCACTCTTGAAACCATGCACCCAGTGAATCACCCACTCACACATCTATGCACAGAGTCACACACACCCCACTCCACACAAACACTGAGGCACCCATACAGATACTCAGAGAACCAATCCATAACCCATATAGACACTCATTTAGCTAGTCAGAAACCCATGCAGTTGCTTACACAACAACAGACAGACGGATACAGACATTCACACAGTTTAGTCACTCACCCATGCATCCAGTAAGATACGTTTAATCACTCACTTATAGACTCAGTCACGCACCTACTAAATCATCCATTCAGGCGCTTCTACACCCACTCATTCTTCAATACGCCTTTCCCTATATATATTAAACATATTTAAACTTTACAGAAACACACAGTCACTGGATGATGTCATCAGTGATGTCATCAGTGATGTCATTTGAGATGTCATCAGTGATGTCATCAGTGATGTCACTGACCATGTCATGAGTGATGTAATATGTGACGTCATCAGCAGTGCATTGTGGGGCGCGAGTTATAGTTACCTGAACTAACTATAACGGGGGAATTTCACGGGTTTTGTACGAGTGCAATGTCCAACTAACTATAACTGTCCCTAAAACCTTATGGTTTTTTCAGTGAATTTCTAAGGTTTTTTAAATGCTAATTTCTAACTATGACGTGCCTGAAACCTATGGTTTTTTCAGTGAATTTCAAAGGTTTTTTAAATGCTAATTTCTAACTATAACGTGTCTGAAACCTATGGTTTTTTCAGTGAATTTCAAAGGTTTTTTAAATGCTAATTCCTAACTATAACATGTCTGAAACCTACGGTTTTTTCAGTGAATATATATATATATATATATATATATATATATATATATATATATATATATATATATTATATATATATATATATATATATATACATATATATACACATACATGCCAGCAGATTAAATAAATCGGTGATTGGATTCCTGGAGTGCCAGCTTCCTCTTTTTTGGATTGACATCAAAGACGTTGTTTGCATTCATAATGCAGGTCCTGCTCCCGCCGCCGAGCACCAGCCCCGAGAGGTGGACGCAGTCGGATGCAAGCAGGAAACGCTGTTTGTATATATATGTATTCTCACAAAAAAAAATCAAAGGTTACAGGGACGCTATAGTTAGGGTCAGATTTTACTCATACAAAACCAGAGAAATTCAGCCGTTATAGTTAGCTGAGTTAACTATAACTTGCGCCCCCGCAATGCACTGCTAATGACCTCACATATTACATCACTGATGACATGGTCAGTGACATCACTGATGACATCTCAAATTACATCACTGATGACATCATCCGCAGCATATCTGATGCACCCACTCACAACCCTATAGAATCCTTTATACACCCACTGCCACTCCCACACAACCATTCACAAACCCATTCACAGAGCCATACCAGTACTTAAAGACCCACTCACTGATTCATTGATCTAAACACACATCCACTCTCTAATACAGCCATTGACATATCTACTCATACACCCAAACAGGCACTCACACACTGAGTGAGTCGCCCATAGAACTACTCACGCACCTAGACACTCCATACAGTCAATCAAACAGCCACTTGCTCACCCAAACAGTTACACACCCACCCACTTACTTACTCATACAAATAGTAACACATACTCACTCAGCTATACAGTCACTGACAGAAGCATGCACTCATCCATATAGCCACTCTCAGATTCACTCACTCACGCATACAGTCACCTATATACCCAGTCACTCACTTATACTGCCTTTCACATACTTAGTTACCCATACTGACACATTCACTCAATCACCGGCACAGCCATACAGACACTCACCCATACAACTTCTCACCCATGCAACAGTACCCCATACACCCACAAACACAGACACCCAGACAACCATAGAGGTAGTCAGACAGCCAATCAATCACCCATATAGCCATTCACATACCCACTAACACACACATACACCCACTTAGACATCAACTGACAGACAGATGCACAAATTCACACAACCAGTCACTCATCCATACATTCACTGAGATACCTAATCACTTACTTATGCAGTCAATCACGCACCCACTGAGTCATCCATACAGTCACTCATACACCCACTGATTCACCACTATACCTTGGTATATATATTTAACACTCATAAACTTTTTAAAAACACTCACAGTCACTGGATGATGTCATCACTGATGTCATCAGTGATGCCATTTGAGATGTCATCAGTGATGTCACTGACCATGTAATGAGTGATGTAATATGTGAGGTCATAAGCAGTGCATTGTGGGGGCGCGAGTTATAGTTAACTCAGCTAACTATAACGGCTGAATTTCTCTGGTATTTTATGAGTAAAATCTGACCCTAACTATAATGTCCCTGTAACCTTTGTTTTTTTTAGTGAATTTCTAAGATTTTTTAAATACTATCTGCTAACTATAACGTCCCTGTAACCTCTGGTTCTTTTTAGTGAATTTCTAAGGTTTTTTAAATACTATCTGCTAACTATAACGTCCCTGTAACCTCTGGTTCTTTTAGTGAATTTCTAAGGTTTTTTAAATTCTATTTGCTCACTATACCGTCCCTGTAACCTTTGTTTTTTTTTGTGAATTTCTAATGTTTTTTTAACTAGCAGTCATGTTTGCAGAGTGGTGGAGAAAGGAGGCTGGGCCTCCGACCAGCTCTCAGGAATTCCGTTGCATTGCACTTACAGGAGGTACCAGGAAGGCTTCTAGGCCCCCAAGGACACTCAGAGGGAAAGTGGACTTTATTCCCCCAACCAGTAGTGCACCAGGAGGCACGTTTGCAGAGTGGTGGAGAAAGGGGGGCATGGCCTTCGAAGACCTCTTAGCAATCCCAATGTGTGGGACTTACTGGAGGTAACAGGAAGGGTAGTTGGTCCGCAAGGACGTCCTTGGGGGTCAACTACCCCTACTATCACCTCCAGTAAGTCCCACACAGCAGCATTGCTGAATTCTGATAGCAGGCCATGCCCCCTTTCTCCACCACACTGCAAACGTACCTCCTGGCAGGCTCTTGGTTGGGGGATGAAGTCTCCTTCGCTACTGAGGGTCCTTAGGGGCCAACTAGCCCTCCTGTTATCTCCAGTAAGCCCCACACAGCTAGATTGCTGAGAGGTGATAATAGGCAACGCCCCCTTTCTCCACCACTCTGCAAACGTGCCTCCTGGTACACTACTATTTGGGAGATGAAGTCCCCTTGTCTCTCGAGGGTCCCTGGGGGCCAACAAGCCCTCCTGTTACCTCTACTAAGCCACACAAGCCGTCTGCGCCCGTCAGCGTTCCGGAAACGGCTAGCACCAGGCATGCTGCCCGTTTTGCCCCCCATCTTAGAGCCTTTCCCCAGCCCTACAGCTGTGCCGAGCTGCTCCTGCTCCGCCCCAACGCTGTACTTGTTCAAGTCGTTTTAGATAGCCTATTCACAATCTGCAAGAGTTGCAAATTTCGCCTGTCCCCTGGACCGGCAGTCTCCCCTCCCTCTTCCATTCCTCCTATCAAAAGGCAGAAGGGGCAACTTATCTCAGCAGCTTTGATTAATGCCCGCTCACTAGGTAAGCACTCCCACGACATCTTTGACCTCCTCTCTGATGAGTCTTCTGACCTACTGTTTATAACAGAGACCTGGCTCAATGAGTTCTCCAATCCAGTGATTGAGCTGGCCATTCCTGGGGGATATAAAGTTTCTTGCGTTGATCGCAAAACCGGGAGGGGTGGAGGTATAGCGGTGGTGTTCAGGGACAAGTGGATCTTCCATCGTGGTGAGACCCTGGGGATAGGAGAGGGAGAGGCTCTGGACTTTCGCATCACCATCTCACCCCACTTCACGTTGGGCGGCACACTGACCTATAGACCCCCCGGTCCAGCAGGAGCTTTCCTCAAAGCCCTGGATGATGTCATCACCCCGCGCGCTCTACGCTTTACCCATTTTTTACTTCTTGGGGATGTCAATATCCATCTGGATTGCGGGGATGCTGGGGAGACTCAGGAGTTTCTTGACTCCCTGAGCCTCGCACAGCTCACTCAATGGGTCGGCTCCCCCACACACTGTGGAGGTCATATTCTTGACCCGATATGCTCTAATTTCCCCATCACTGTCAAAAATCCTCTCCCGGTATCCTGGACCGATCACTTTTTGATCCACTTTTTTTGGACCATCGACAGTAACCACTCACCTGGCCCACCCTGTCAAGGTAGACGCTCTCCTAAAATTGATCCTATAGCCTTTAGCCTGGTCTTGGACGAGACACGACCAGCCTTTGCTAAGGACCTGGAGGGAGCCCTTGAGGGTGTCCATAGCTGGATTTCGCAGGCGGTTGAGCACCTGTCTCCTTCTTCACCGCATAGGCGAACCAGAGATTCTCCCTCAAAACCATGGTTCTCCAGTGAGCTCAAAGTTCAGAAACAACACTGTAAAAAACTGGAGCGATCCTGGAGACAGGCATATTGCCCATTGGCCAAGTTGGCACTCAGGAAAGCTCAGAAAATATATTATGCGTCTATATCACTCGCTAAGAGCCTCTACTATGCCGAGCGCATCGCTCTTTCCAGAAACAATGCCAAGGAAATCTTTTCCATTGTGCAGAGCTTCCTAGCCCCTAGCGCAGAGACCATAACGCTTCCTACCTCGGCTGCCTGGTGTGAGAAATTTTCTAGTTTCTTTATTGACAAGATCCAGACTCTCCAGGCGAATTTTAATACTGGCACCAACCCCATGGTTGGGAACCCATTTCCAAAAAGGCCGATATCTACCTCTCATCCATCACCCTCTCTGGCGGCCTTCTCATCTATTGCTCCGCCTGACTCCTTGATGGTTCTCAAGTCCTTGAAATCAGGTTCCCCGTCCGACCCCTGCCTGGCCAGGTTGTTGGCTTCAGTTGCAGAGACAGTGAACCCGGAGGTTAACAGTATTATCAATCTGTCTCTTCAGGCTGCTACAGTTCCTCCAGCTTGGAAACAGGCCAAACTTTTGCCTCTTTTGAAAAAATCCTCTTTGGATCCATCTGTTCCTGGTAGCTATTGCCCTATTTCTCTCCTTCCTGCCGTGGCGAAAGTCGGCGAGAAAGTTGTTAATAAACTGCTCACCAACTATGTTGAAGGTTTTGGCCTACTCCACCCAGCCCAATCAGGCTTCAGAGCCTCATATAGTACTGAAACGGCCCTTGTCGAAATCCCTGATGCCATTCGGTAATGTCTGGATTCTGGAGGCAGGGCGGCACTGATTTTGTTGGAGCTCTCCGCAGCATTCGATACTGTGCCTCACTCTTTGTTGCTGGCCTGCCTCTCGGACATTGGTATCTCAGGGTCTGCTTGGAACTGGCTGAAATCGTTCCTAGAGGGCAGAACACAGCAAGTTTGTCTCCCCGTCCTCGTCTACTCCTCAAAGCGTGACCACAGGAGTGCCTCAGGGGTCTACTTTGAGCCCCCTCCTTTTTAATATATATGTCACCCTGTTGATCCAGCAGGCGGAGGAGCTTGGTGCCAAGATCATCGCATATGCTGATCATACCCAGCTCCTCTTCACATGGAACAAAACTGATCTATCCACCTCTCGTGCCAGAACATGCCTAACTGCTGTTTTCCAATGGCTCCTATCCGCGCAGCTCAAATGCAATGAGGACAAATCAGAGATCCTCTTGTTTGGGACTTTCCCTCCCCAGTTCAGGGAATCGCTTTGGCTGGCAGATTATCCAATGCCTAATTCCGTAGGTCAGCCCACTAAAAATCTAGGAATTTGGTTCGACGAAAATCTTCTGTTTACTACACAGATCAAGAAGCTAGCTGGGCAGTGCTTTGGCATTCTTAAATAACTCATAAAATGTCTCCCCCTCCTCCCTATGGCAGCCTAGGAAACGGTTACCCGTGCCTTAATCCTTTCTCGCATCGATTATGCGAATGCCCTGTACATTGGCCTGCCAGGTTACCTTTTGAAGAGGCTGCAGGTAGTCCAGAATGCTGCAGCAAGGACTCTTCTTAATATTCCTGTAAGATCTAGCGTAAGGCAACACCTGCTCGATCTTCACTGGCTACCTGTGGCTGAAAGAGTAAAATTAAAAGCCCTTGTTTTGGCTCATTCAGCCCTGTACGGACTTGGTCCAATCTACCTAAGGAATCGTTTCAGGTTCTATGTCCCTGCGCGACAGCTGCGCTCAGCGACACAGCTTCTTGCTGTCATCCCACGCTTTCGCCTCAAGAGAATTGGTGGTAGTTCTCTGGCATACAGGGCAGCTTTGGCCTGGAATTCGCTTCCTCTGGACCTTCGCAGTATCCAGGACCCTAAGCTCTTCAGGAAAAGACTGAAAACTTGGCTTTTCATCTAATGGTCCGTTCACTTCCGCCCCTACTTGGCTGGCGCGGGGACACTCATTGAGTAGCCGTGCGCATTATAAGTGTCAATAACATAACATAACATAACACAGCTGGACTGCTGAGAAGTGGTCAGAGGCCACACCCCCTTTCTCCACCACTCTGCAAACACACCTCCTGGAGCACTGCTGCTTGGCCGATGAAGTCCACTTTAGTCCTGAGGCCCTCAGGAGGCAAGGGGACCTCATCGCCCCACCAGTAGTGTGCTGAGAGAAGCGTTTGCAGAGTGGTGGGAAAAGGGTTGTGGCATCCGACTACCTCTCAGCAATCCCACTGTGTGGGTCTTACTGGAGGTAACAGGACCCTCAGGAGCAAAGGGGACTTCATCCCCCAACCAAGAGCATGCCAGGAGGTGCTTTTGCAGAGTAGTGGAGAAAGGGGCGGAGCCTATGGCAAGTTGCCAGCTTCCTTTCTTGTTTGTATTTTAGGAAAGGGGGCTGTGTGGCCCCACTTCCCTTTCACCATTTTGGGCCCCTGGCACCCCATCCCCCGGGGTCTGACCCATTTTGTTTTAATTTATTTAATTAAAAAGGGAGGGGGACCCCATCCCCCAGGGCTTGGCCATTTCTTTTTTTAAATATGTATTTTATTTTAAGGGAGGGGGGCCACGTGGCCCCCCTCCCCTGGCCGATTTCGGCCCCGGGGACCCCATTTCCCAGGGCTTGGCCAGGTCTTCGGGGACCGCGTGGGGAGCCTGAAGGTCCCTGCGGTCCCTGCTGGCTCCCCGCCTCCTGTGGGAGCTGGCATTGCTTTTGGGCAGAGGGAGCTGCAAACATGCAGCTCCCTCTGCCCAAAAGCAATTCTGCTCCGCTTCAAGGAAGCAAGAGTATTTTTCATACTCTCGCTTTTATGAAGCGAAGCAGAGTTTGTTATGGCTTGGCGGGAGCAGTGCTCCGGCCAAGCTATAGCAAACTGCAATGTCCCGGGGGTGGGCTCCCTGGAACATTGCTGTAGCTGGCCCTGGGGGGTGGCGGTCACCAGGGCCATTTACGACTCCAGGATGGAGGCCATGTGCCCCCCTCCCATCTTTGAAATAGCCCCGGGGAGGTGGTGGTCCCTGGGGCTGTGTGGTGGGGCTGGACCCCCCACACATTATTTTTAAACATAGCCCCGGGGATGTGGCGGTCCCCGGGGCTGCATGGGGGCAGGAGCCCCCCCACGCATTATTGTAAACAGAGCCCCGGGGAGGTGGCAGTCCCCGGGGCTGCGTGGCCCCCACGTTCCACATTATAATTAGATTCAGGGAGGTGGCGGTCCGCAGGTTATTAATTCAGCAGCCCCCTGGACCTGGCCCACACGGGGGCCTAAAGGAAATGCAGGGAATCCCGCCAAAATGTTTTTTAAAAAATGCTGTTTTGGCCCTTAGGGACACTGTGGTACCCCCTGAAAAGCCCTGGGGGATCAGGGTGTTTCTACTAGGCCCACTTTTCTTGTTTTTTAACCTTTTTTCTTGTGTCTCAGTGTAACCGAGTCACAAGATGGCTGCCAAAACTTTCTGGTTTAAAGTGTTGGCAGCCAATCAGATCTTAGGCACGAGATCGAGAGGGTTCGCGGATCCACCGCGGCCACAGTTGTATATCTGAGAAATCTTTAAATTTCTCAGGAACTACTGAACGGATTTACACCATTTGACAAACAGTGCTTTCTGAACCAAGAGCTATCCTTTTGCCAAGTTTGGCGTAATTCTGTTCAGAAGTTCGGGTTGTAGCCGTGTCTAAAGTTTCCTATGGAAATTTTAACATGGAGAAAAAGTGTTTTGGGACCCACCCTTTTTCTCGGCCCCCGCTTGATGAATCACCCCAAAACTTCCAACACAGCAGCTGACCTGACTGCCGCATTAATTTTGAAAATGTCGCGAAGATTAGTCAAACGACGCCAAAGATATTGACAAAAGAAAAAACGCTTTTCCCATAGAAACAAGGTCCAAACTATAACTACCTACTGGAGACCGCCAGTAGGTTTTATATATATATATATAATTATAATAGATTAAATGGCAAATATAGTTGCAATCTATGATATGATAATGTTACGAATTATCGCAATACAAGTATCTGCAACAGAAATAATAACCAGGTTGGTCTAGAAATTCAATTGTGTGAAAGAGAAAGTGTATCTTCTATGTCTACTGTTGAAGGCATCACGTGATATTTTAATTGGTTGTTATTGGCACTATAAAAACCGCACTTAGTTATCAAACCATGTCATGTGAACAAGGCTCAAGGGAGCCGAAACGCGTTATGGCGATTAAATAAAGCATTTTAAAGAAGCACTAACTTGGGTCCGTGTCCATACTGTGGAGAAATCCTTGGAATACAGCGGCGACTACGTGATATATATAATATATATATATATATATATATATATATATATATATAATATATATATTCACTGACAAAACCAAAGGTTACAGGGACATTATAGTTAGGGTCAGATTTCAAAACCAGTGAAATTTGGCAGTTATAGTTACCTGAGCTAACAATAACGTACGCCCACGCAATGCACTGCTTATGACCTCACATATTACATCACTCATGACATGGTTAGTAACATCACTGATGACATCTCAAATGACGAGGTGTGTTTGCACAGTGGTGGAGAAAGGGGGGCGGCCTTCGACAACCTCTCAGCAATCCAGCTGTCTGGGACTTAATGGCTTGTTGGCCCCCAAAGACCCTCAGCATTCAATGGGATTTCATTCCCCAAGCGCCACTGTGCCAGGAGGTGTGTTTGCAGAGTGGTGGTGGAGGGGGCGTGGCCTCCAGCGACTTGACAGAGGTTTTTTTTTATTAAGGAAGGGGTTCCCATCCCCCGATGCCAGTCTTTTATGAAATGGGGAGGAGGGTCGCGCGGCCTCCCTCACCCTATCCCCCGGGGCCCAGCCTTTTGCTTTTTTCCCACTTTTTTATAAATAAAGGAAGGCGGGCTGCGAGCCCCCCCTTCCCTGGGCTAATTTTGTCCCCCAGGGACCCTATCCCCCGGGACCTGCCCTATATATCACTATTATTTTTTTACATGGGAGGGAGGCCCTTCCTAAGGCCTATTTCGGCCCAAGGACCCCATCCCCTGGGGCCAGGCCTTCAACATTTTTAAATGGGGATGGGGCCCGCACCACCTTGTTGGGGACCATGGGTGGGGCCTGAAGGGCCCGCGGTCCCTGCCAGATCCCCACCACCTGTGAGAGCCGCCATTGCTTTTGGACAGAGGGAGCTGCTAACATGCAGCTCCCTCTGTCCAACAGCAATTCTACTCCGCTTCCAGCATTTTTAATGCTCTCGCTTCCACAAAGTGGAGCAGTGTTTGCTATGACTTGGCGGGAGCCAGCCGTGGTCCGTGCAGGCAATAGCGGTGGGGCCGGCTGGGGGGATTCCGACGGATGATGCTGAGGGAAAATTAATTATTTATTTAATTTTCCCTCGGCATCGTCCGTCGGAATCCCCCTCCACCCGGCCCCACCGCCCCACCGCTGTTACCTGCACGGACCGCGGCTGGTGGGAGCGGTGCTCCTGCCAAGCCATACCAGACTGCAATGTCCGAGGGTGGGCACCCCAGAACATTGCTGGAGCCGGCCCTGGTAGGAATGGTCCCTAGGGCCATGTAGGGCTCCACGAGGTGGGCACGGGCCCCCCTCCTTTGTTAAGTAAGCCCTGGGGAAGGTGTGGTCCCTGAGGGTCCGCATCAGACCCCCTTCATTATTATATTTCTGCCGGAGGTGGCAGTCCCCGGAGAGCATGGGGGCTGTAATGCCTCCTCTGAATTGTTTAAAAAAATAAAATAATTAATGCATGTGCCCCAGGGAGGTGGCAGCGCTGGGGCGGGCGGGGGCAATCGCCTTCCCCCGCATTTGTATGCAACAGTGCCCCAGGGAGGTGACAGTCCCCAGGACAGTGGGGAAGTCGCAAGGCTCCCCTGCATATAGTTAAGTTACTGCCAAGCACTCCCCTTGCATTTGTATGCAACAGTGCCCCAGGGAGGTGGTGGTTCCCGGGGCTGCGGAGGAGGCAATAGGGCATCCCCTGTGTTATTTTATTTTAATAGTTGTGCCCCGGGGAGGTGGCGCACAGTGGGGGAGCCACGAGGCTCCTCCGCATATAATTAAATCACTGCCCCAGGAAGGTGCTGGTCCCCGTGGCTTTGAATAGCCCATGGCCCAGGGATTTGGCCCACCCAGGGGATTTAGAAAAAAGCCTGCATGTCTTTTTTTCACGGATACAGCCGCGAGTCCATGGCAAAATTAAAAAAAAAAAAAGCTTTTAAGCCCTGACGGGCTCCCCATATCCGGGGGCAAGGGTATTCCTACCCTGCCCCCTTTTCTTTATTTTTTGCTTTTTTCCTGGGATTCGGCTTGAAACCATGTCCCAAGATGGCTACCAACACTTCCTGGTTGAAGTGTTGGCAGCCAATCAAATTTTAGTTGCATCTCCGAGTACACTGCAAGGAATCGTGTGCCCAGATATCGATATTTTTAATACTTTAATTTCTCTGAAACTACTGAACAGATTTACACCAAATCACAAAAATGCATGATTTCTGGACCAACATCTAGCTTTCTGCCAAATATTGGTGTAATTCCGTCTCAGCAGTTCGAGCTGTAGTCGTGTTCAAAAATGAAAAATCCCCATAGACTTAACTTGGGGAAAACGTGTTTTGGGACCCCCTTTTCTCGGCCTCTGCTTGACAGATCACCCTTTCACCCTTACCCTTACACTTTCAACGCAGCAGCTGAACCAAGAAGAGCAAGTTTTGTGAAAATTTCATGGTGATTCGTCAAGCAGCGCCAAAGTTATTGACAAAACAGAAAACGCTTTTCCTATGGAAACTTCCTAACTAACTATAACTATATAACTATATAAATGAGGCCCATTGTTTTTAACATGATACGCATATGAGAAATAATCAGGAGATATAAAATTGAACTAGATGAAGTCCCATGGATCACTGACAGACTATCGACATCAACAATATCGTGTTACACAAATATCGGGACATAAATATCGTTGTCAATAATATCGACTTCCTATCTTTAAATGAAATGAGGAATTTATAAAGCGCTACACTGACCCGAGGGTATCTAGGCGCTAGTTAGGCAGGTGGACAGGACGGCAGGGGGGTCGAATTACCTGGTAGGTTGATAGAGCCAAGTTTTCAAGCGCTTTCTGAAGTGCAGCAGATTGGGTTCATTTTTCAGAGGAGAGGGCAAGGAGTTCCAAAGTTTGGCGGTGGAGTGAGCAAAACTTTTACCTTGGGAATGGACAGGTTGCCACTGTCTGACGATCTTAGTAATCTGGCCGGAATGTATGGCTTAAAAAGTTGCGACAGTTGCCAAGGACCTTTGCCGCGTGTAGCCTTAAACGCAATGCATAGGGTCTTGAACTGGATGCGTTTTCTGATAGGCAGCCAATGGAGCTCAGCGAGGGCCTTGGAAGCAGAGTCAAAGCGAGTGAGCCCAAGCAGGACTCTAGCGGCGGCATTCTGCATCATCTCAAGTTTGTGTATAATTACCCTTGCTTGCACTGGTGAGAAGAGCGTTGCAGTAGTCCAGCCTAGACCCGATTAAGGCTGTGACCACTGTTTTCCTTATTTCGAAAGGAATAAAAGGAAGTACTTTTTAAAGAATTTTGAGGATGAAAAAACAGGCTGATGTAGTGCAGTTTATCTGTGGTTCAAAGGAAAGTTTGGAGTCAAAGAGAACTCCAAGGTTTTTTACCTTACTTGCTGGTGTTGGGGGAGGGCCCATGTCGTTTGGCCACCAGCTATCTGATCAGATGATTGGCATGATGCCAAATAGCATGACTTCCGTTTTTGATGTGTTAAGTTTCAAACAATTAACCTGCATCCACTTCCCTATATGACTAATGCAATCTTGAAATCGAGATGCAGTATCCGTGGATGGACTGTTGATGGACACAATGATCTGAGTGTCGTCAGCGTATGACACCAGCGAGAAGCCGAAGCTTCTTATCAGCTTGGCCAGAGGGGTAACGTATAGGTTAAAAAGAGTGGGGCTCAATGATGAGCCCTGTGGGACTCCACAGCGAAGTGAGAAGTCCGGGGAGACGAATACGTCATGTGCCACTGATTGTGTCCTACTGGACAGAAAAGATCTGAGAAGGAGGAGTGCTTTATCCCTGATTCCTAACGAGGCCAGACGCTCAATCAGCACTTCGTGGTTGACCGTGTTGAATGCTGCCGAGAGATCTAAAAGGATAAGAGCAGCACTCCCCCCTCTGTCAAGGGTTTGCCTAAGTTCCTCTGTGGCCATGATGAGTGCCAGCTCGGTGCTGTGATGGGCCCGAAAGCCATATTGCGAGTGGTCCAGGATGTCACCTTCCACGAGGAAAGAGGAAAGTTCCTCATTTAAGAATCTTTCGATGACCTTAGCTGGGAATGGTAGTCAAGAAATGGGTCTATAATTGGAAGTGTCCTCCGGATCCAAGTTAGGTTTCTTCAGGAGTGGCAGGATGGAGGCTTTTTTGCAATCCGTAGGAAAGTACCCAGTGGTAATTATGTGGTTAAAGATGGGCCAGAGGGCAGATGCAATTGTTGCAGGGACCATATGCAGAATTTTAGGTGGGCATGGGTCAAGGGGGGATCCAGACTTGATTAAAGAAATTAGTTGGGTAGTCCTGTCAAGCGTGATAGGTGGGAAGATAGGGAGTATGGTGGTTGAACAGCTCTCTGCTTTAGCGTGAAGATTTGGGCTGGCGCTCAAGTTCTTTCCAGTGGGTGCAGCTGGATTAGGTTGGGTCAGAAAAACATCGAAGACTTGTTTTACTTTGAGTTGAAAGGCATCTGCTAACTTATTACAAAATTGCTGATTACTTTCCTGGACTTGTGTTTCTGGAAGCTTGGAGAGTTTTTTTTACCATAGTGAAGAGCCTTTTAGGGCAGCCATTGGCTGCTTCTATTTTGTCTTTGATGAAGTCTGATTTGGCCTTCAAGATAGATTTTTTATAGGTTTGCATAGCCAGTCTATAGTCTGATTTAGAATGGGCATCCTTTGCCAGCCTCCATTTTCTTTCAAGTTTTCTACAGATTAATTTTTGTGCCTTCAGTGATTTATTGAACCAAGGCTCGGAAGGAGAATGCCTAACTGAACGCCGCACGGTCTGGGGAGCCAACTGATGCCCAGCGAGGTCAATCCAGGAGTGATAGTTCCTCACAGCCTCATCCAGGTCAGCAGGGATGGGCTGACTAGAGCTTTTAAGTATCTTATTTAGCTCTTCTCCCTTGACCTTGTACCAGGGTCGAAAGCTAAGTACTTGCTTAGATAACTTAGAGGGCTGTTTAGGTGGCAAAGTGATTTCAAGCATTACTGCCTTGTGGTCCGACCAGATAAGTGGCAGGACTCTGTTACATAACAGGTTCGGCTGGTCCGAGAAGACCCCGTCCAGGCAGTGCCCGGCTGAGTGTGTGGCCTCCGTGACCAGCTGACTGAGTCCTGCACTCGCCATATGGTCTACAAGGACTTCAGTGTCTATATCGGTGGTGTATTCAAGGTGAAAGTTAAAGTCACCTAAGATTGTGAAATTGGATTGTTTTGCCTTAAGCTCGAGGAGCTGACCTATGGAATATAGAAAGTTGGCCTTAGCTGTGGGTGGACGATAGATAAGTATGCCGTTAAAGGTGTTCTGATAATCAAGTCTAATTTGAAAAGTAGCTACTTCGCCCTCTGTAAAATCTGGAACTGGATTAAATTGTGTAATGAAACTAGTTCTGGCTATAAGTGCTATGCCTCCTCCCCTTTTCCCGTCTCTATCTTTCCTGTAAATTTTAAAACCTTCAGTAAGGGCCCCTAGGAGATCTGGTTCGGAGGAGGAGTCAGCCCAGGTTTCTGTGATGAAGGCTTTGTCAATAGCGTGCTCCTCCAAGAGGTTGTGAAATGCTAAAGCGTTTTTAATAAGTGACCTAGTGTTGAGAAGAATACAACGAGTTACAGTCTGTCTCTGATCGGGCCTTTTTTGCTTAAAATGCCAGCGTCTTGCTAGACATAGGGGTAAGTTATGAACCGCTGTGGTACAGTGGGGGCAGTGTAATTTCCCTGGGATCAAGTGAGGGTCCATGGGCGCGCCAGGACAGGGATTACCTGTGGGTCTGAGATGCAGTAATGCTTCCCTCGAGTATTGCATTAAATGATTTTTGGTGTTATCTGGATTCAAACTGGCATAATGGCTGGCGCTGTGCGCGGCCTGTGCATGGACGGACGCAGACGGGCTTGCCTTTGGCGCTGCAGCATGCACTATTTGTAGGGTAGTTTACGTAAGACACTAGACCGCCAACTTCCGGGGGCGGAGGTGCAGGCAAAAGTGAGGTGAATGACTAGGTCCCGCCCTCCGCTCCAGCGTGTGCAACAGTAGGGAAAGTGTTGGATAGCGGAGGGGATAAAATTACTATTCCCACTCCAGCGAATGCAACAGTAGGGAAAGTGTTGGATAGCGGAGGGGATAAAATTACTATTCCCAGTCCAGCAAGTGCAACAGTAGGGAAAGTGTTGGATAGCGAAGGGGATAAAATTACTATTCCCACTCCAGCAAGTGCAAAAGTAGGGAAAGTGTTGGATAGCGTAGGGGATAAAATTACTATTCCCACCAAAGAAAAATGAAATTGAAAAAAAAAAACAACACCTACAATACAAAAAATTAATAAAAAACTAAAAAACAAAACATATTTAAAAATATAAAAAAATTACAGAACATAGAAACATTATAATGTTAAAAATCTAAAAATTACATACAAAAATTAATTTATAAAAATAAAAAATAATTTTCAAACAAATTTTTTGCAATAGAAATTATTTATAATAAAAAACATTAATTACATTAATGTAATATTTTTTTTCCGAACCTATAACACAACACAATTAAAAAAACGTGTACCTCCTTAATCAACACAATTAATTATCAATTAAACAAATATAATTAATTAAAAACACTTTAAAACAGATAAAAATAAATATACTAACCAAATGTTACCCCTATAGAACCAAAATCCACGACCAAATTAAAAATTAACAATTACCAAAAATATTTATCTAATAATAAATTAATATTAATGATCAAGTAATGATTATTTAATTTAAACTAAATTAATTTCCACCCTCTACCCCAATAAACACAACACACACCTAAAAATAATTACACAATTTCCATAACTAATTTTACATTAATAAATTAATATAAATTAACCGCAAATCATTAATTAATAAAGAAAAAATGACTTCCCACCATTTACCACAATAAACCCCACAACTCACACATCAAATTAATTACACAATTGCAATATTTAAATTTTAATTAATTAACATTAATTAACAAATAATTAATTAATTATAAATAAATTACCTCCCACCCTATTCCCTATAAACCCCACCAGCCATTTCTAAAAACATGACACAATTAACTTAATTACCAATTAATTAATAATAAACAACCAATTAATAATTAATTAATAATCAATTAATTCCCACAATTAACAGTATAAAATATTAAATAAAGAAATATTAATTATTATTTTTTAATAATAATTTAATTATAATTAAATTACTTTCCACCCTATTCCCCTATAAACCCACAACCCGCTTCTAAAAAAAGAACACAATGAACATATTTACCAATTAATTAATAATAAACAACCAATTAATAAATATTTAAGAATTAATTAATTCCCACAATTAACAATATAAAATATTTAATAAAAAAATATTAATTAAAAAATCTTAATAATTTAATTATAATTAAATTACTTCCCACCCTATTTCCCGATAAACCCACAACCCGCTATGGAACTAAAACGCAAAATGTAATTTATATAAAATTAAATAAATACTAATAAATAAAAATTAATATTTAATGTATTATAATTAAATTACTTCCCACCCTATTCCCCTATAAACCCACAACCCGCTACGGAACTAAAACTCAAAATTTAATTAAAATAAAATTAATAACTAATAAAACTTTAACACATATATTAAAAAACAAAAGCAATACTTAAACACAAAAAAATAGAGCACATACATTTAAAATACATACTAAAATACATAACACTAACTAAAAAACGATATTTTTAACAACTATATTTTTGCAAACGATATTAATGACTTCGATATTTTTAAAAACGATATTTCTTACCTTAAACTCGATATTCTTGACCAAGATATTCTTGCTGTCGATATTTCTGTGCCTCGATATTTCCAACTTGATATTACTGCAAGTCGACATTTCCTACTCGATATTCTGACTGTACACCAAGTCCCATATCTACATGTATGGACAAATATTTACAAACTCAAGGTTTCCATTTTTGCTGAAAATTAAGGGGGTGATTACGATGGCTGGAGAGCTTGAGTCCGTCCGTCATCGTCTCGGGAATCGGGACCGCCCGGCCATATGGCGGCGGTCCCGCACATGCAATTATAATGCGACCGCCACTGTGGCGGTCGCATTGTGCATGTTTACCATTGTGGTGGGTGCTGCTGGCTGCGGCACCCGCCGCATTGGCAAAAATGCATGTTGTGCATTTCCCTGCACTACGTGGCAGGCACCACGTGGTGCATGTCACCTGGTTCAGGGAACTCCCCCCCAAGTGCACAATTGCATTGCCCCTGCACAGGGGGGGCCCGCAACGGGCCCCCAAAGTCAATTTCCGCCAACCTTTGAATGGCGTAGGAAGCGCCATTCAAAGGCTGGTAGAATGCAGCATCCTAATGTGGTGGACGGTGCCTGCTAGGTACCGCCACCATTCTAGGTATGCTGGCCGGGTCCGACAGGCAATCGTAACGATTGCCTGTGTCGGACCCGTGGCGGGCGGGCTTTCTGTCCGCCAGCACTCCGCCCGCCATCCTTATCTGGCGGATTAAAATAATATTCTCTTATTTTTTTCATTTATATTTATCCCCCAATATTTCAATAGTGAAGCACTTATAGATATAATTGCTATAATCCTATGCACACATTGTGAACAGATATGTGTTACTATCGGAAAATAAACTCATAAGCATACACTCATCACCTTATATGTTATTGATGTATTGATCTACTTATATATGGATATTATTATAAAGTTATACATATATGTATGTATTTAATTACTGTTCGTTCATCTCCGGCCGCTCCTCACGTCACGGGTGCACTCCTCCGCGTTGGTGAAACGCGAATTTCATCACAAAAATGACCGTTCCTCAGTGGTCATAAACGAGGCGCACACTGGCGAAATTAATTTCACAATTTATTTTGTCACACGAACTCCCTCGGACAGACGCGTTTCGGCTGCACGCCTTCCTCAATGTCACTTGTTTGGGGAAAACAGCGTCATTTTTAAAATAAAATGTTTAAACCATTAACATAGAGAGAGGGCAAAACATTTCATTAGGGGGTAAAAATCAAGGTAGGACAAATAAACAGTACTGTTTTTGCACATCATCATGGCGGCCATTATGGAAGCTTAAACACAGTTCATTATACTCCCTCAATTCATTTTGGCCATCCTAATATCACTACATCATATCATATAGTAGAATCATTGTTGTTAAAATAATGATAATTGATTCCTGAACTTACAGTCATTAATATTCTTATAACATCGTCATATACATCCAGTAAATCACGCCCTGAATGGGCCTTCTCATAGAAAACTGATGTTATAAATTCTTTCCTTACTTTATACTACAACTGAAACAGCCAAGGGCATGGTAAAAATTTTAATCAAATATGCCTGGAGCGATAGACAGAAATTGCTTGAAGAAATTAAAGAACTTGAGGCTGCTATCGCATTAGATAAAGACACGAACTGAAAGAGGAGTTGCAAGCATGAATGAAGAAAAGGCTGACTGATTATGAAAGCGTAATAAAACATCGTAAACAAACGAAGTTCTTGAGGGATGAGGAAGATTATGAGTCGGGAAGAATTTTAACATTCGCAAGGAAATATGATGCTCCAAGAAAACAACTGATGCAACAAAAACCAGTGAAATATCCTCAAGGGACACTTCAGAATCAGAAGTTGAGGTATCTGAAGGAGAACAATCCGTTAGGAGAAAAGACAAAGACAAAGCCCCAGGATTGACGACAACTACTTTTTTCACGAATATCAACTCATGAGAGAAGCAAAACAGCGCCCCGCAGCCAGAACACACCCCCCGCAGAAAAGAAACGAAAAACCAGACGGGGAAGGAAAGGGAAACGATACATCCCCGGTGGGACGAGTGACAAGGAGCAAACGAGGAGGGAAGCGAAAGTAATGCAGATGTTATGGAAAGATAAAGAGAGAGAAAAAAAGACTGTCGTCAACTTATCAAGCAGAAGAATTACATTAGAAGAAACTAAAGTGCTTGAACTAGGACTGACTTTTTGTCCCACAACACAATTTAACTACACTAATGTAAGATTAGACCTTTATAAATATATCCGAAAATTGAAACTGATGAAAATACATAAATTACATCCAAAGGTATAGGATGTAAGAAGTGAAAGCGCTATGGAAAATCAAGATCTCCTAACAGGAATGGAATTAGAAGCTCTCCGTACTTTGAGAGAACTTGAAACCGAGACCAAAGTGTCCCTGGAAATAGGAGTGAAACAATTGATTTCCTGGATGAAATAGGAATCACACAAACTGGAGCTGCGAGTACTGTAAAGAAAAATCACGCTTTAATCCACAAACACCATACGACGCAATTGATACATTCCAGGACTTGGTGATAGAGGACCTGAGAAAATTGCAAGCAAGGGGTCCAAATCTGAGCAAGGAAAATTTAACAGCAGCACAGAGAAAAATAATAACTCATTTGAGTGCAGATGACACAATAATAATTAAAGCATCAGATAAAGGAGGTAATGTGGTGATAATGGACAAAATAGTATACCACAATGAAGCAAAGAGGCAACTCTCGGACAGTAAGGGGCCGATTCCGATCTCGGCCGGTAGTGCTCCGAATCGGATTCGGATTTACCGGATCCGATTTGGAGCCCTGTTTCCCGACCGAATCGTACGCGGGTCCGGCCGAGCGAGTACGATGCAAGCTCCCGCGAAATCGCCGACCGACTCGTACGCGGCTTCAACACGCTCCGACCGACTCGCAGGGACACGACTCGCACCGCGCTATGGAGACGTTTCCCGGCCGGGTAAGTACGATGCGCGCCGCGAGCAGTCCGACCGACTCGCGCTGTCCGGCTCGGAAAGAGCTGTCGGAGCCGGACTTTGGGGGTCCGCGTCGGACCCCCTGTACGCGTAGGGCGCACGAGGTCGCACACAGGGGGGACCCATGGGTCCCCCTACCTGTGCATGTACACCGCGATGCGCATGGACGCGTACCCGCTGTAGGGGGCGCCCTTGTTCGCCTCGCACCCATTGAGTCAATGGGAGCCCGCGTACACGTTGTACGACCGGCTCCCATTGACTTCAATGTGAGTCCGACCGAATCGAGTCCGATAGCATGCGAATGCATCGTACTCGTCCGGTCGGACTGCTAGGGTCCGATTCGGTCGGAATTCTCTCCGGGTCCGGCTCGGTCGGAGAGATTTCCGGCCGGAATCGGAATCGGCCCCTAAGTGTTATAAATTGACAACATACATGGAATATGAGAAAAGTATACGAGACTTTCATGAACTGGCACAAAAATGGAGAGAAAAAGGGATATTGAGAGAAGCAGATTTTAAATTTATATACTGTGAGACACCTGAAATACCTACTTTCTATCATCTCCTAAAGTGCACAAGAGCCTATCTAATCCTCCCGGGAGACCAATAGTATCTTCTAAGAATAGTTTGTTAGAAAATGCTTCAATTTACATTGACTGTTTTTTAAAACCATTGGTGGTGGATCTAAGCTCTTATGTAAGAGATACAAAGGACTTTTTGCGTATTATTGCGAACATTCAATGGGAATCAGATATGTTATTGATGACTTTGGATATTACAAGCCTCTATACGAGTATACAACATCAGAAGGGTCTGGAGGCTACAGAATTTTTCTTAAAAAACGAAATCTAAAGTACTATGAACACAACATTATGCTGATGGAATTGACAACGTATTGTCTTAAAAATAACATTTTTTTGTTCGCAGGCGAATTGTATCACCAACAGCAGGGTACTGCGATGGGCACGTGCTTCGCCCCCAGCTACGCGAATTTATTCGTGGGCTGGTGGGAGAAGCACGTGGCCTGGGCAGGACAGAATGAGAGATGGTTGGACAAAATAGTCCTATGGTCTCGCTATATCGACGACCTTTTTATTTTATGGAAGGGGTCGGTAGAAGAAGCAATTGAGTATGTTACAATATTGAATGACAACGACATGAACTTAAGATTCACAGAATGTATCAGTAAAACAAATGTGCCATTTTTAGATCTGATGGTATACATAGAGGAAAACAGGATTGAAACAACTCTCTATAGGAAACCCACAGCTGGGAACAGCACACTACACGCAAATAGTTTCCATCCCAAAAGCGTTATAAATGGGGTTCCCTATGGAGAGCTGGTAAGGTTGAAGCGGAATTGCTCACGAGATGAGGAGTTTCAAAAAGAGAGCAGGAATACAATACAGAGATTTGAAAATCGTGGGTATAGAAAACAAACATTGATCAATGCAGAAAAGAAGATTGACAAGATAGAAAGGAAGGATTTATTGCTTGAATCAAATAAGTCAGTATTATACACTTCAGAATCAGAAGGGATGGCTAGAATGATCACTGAATACACCACCGGATCGACAGAAGTTTTTCAGATTTTTAGAAAGAACTGGAAGGTTCTAAAAACAGATAACGTTATTGGACCTTTAATTCCACTTAGTCCCCATATCACATATCGAAAGGGCCCTGTGCTTAAAGATCAATTAGTCAGGAGCCATTTCACAAAGGGACCTAAAAGAAAAGATCTAGTGACAGGGTTTTACCCATGCATGAGCTGCAAGGCCTTAGGCCAAAAAATCAGGGAGTTTAGTATTCCAGGAAGGAAAAGTAAGCATAAGATTGGGAAACTTATGAATTGTAATTCGGAATACACCGTATATTGCTTGACTTGTCCGTGCGGCAAAAACTATGTTGGGAGTACTATACATCGTACAAAGAAAAGGATACTAGAGCACATGCGTGCAATTAAAAACCACGATGTAACGTACCCTGTGGCACGACATTTTAAGGAGAAACATCAATCCAATGCAAATCTGCTAAAGTTTTTCTGTTTAGATCAAGTCCCGAATAATGAAAGAGGAGGGGACAGAACAAGAAAACTTAGGAAGTTAGAATCGCGTTACATTGTTGAGCTACAGACTAAGACCCCACGAGGATTAAATAATGAAGAGGAGCTCTGGGTCCATTTAGACTAGATTAGGGTTCACACAAGGAACAATAAATAAATTTTAGTTAGGTAAAATATGAGTATTTGTGTTTGCTGAGATAAGATCAATTTGGGTAGTAGGTGAAATAAGAGAGGAGGAAATTTAAAGGATAACAATGCAGTCTCATGGCGTGAGAAATACATATCCCTATAATAGTGATAGCCTATTTAAGGCAGAACGAGTGCTCACTGAAACTAGAGTTTTAATAAGTATAAAGTAAGGAAAGAATTTATAACATCAGTTTTCTATGAGAAGGCCCATTCAGGGTGTGATTTACTGGATGTATATGACGATGTTATAAGAATATTAATGACTGTAAGTTCAGGAATCAATTATCATTATTTTAACAACAATGATTCTACTATATGATATGATGTAGTGATATTAGGATGGCCAAAATGAATTGAGGGAGTATAATGAACTGTGTTTAAGCTTCCATAATGGCCGCCATGATGATGTGCAAAAACAGTACTGTTTATTTGTCCTACCTTGATTTTTACCCCTAATGAAATGTTTTGCCCTCTCTCTATGTTAATGGTTTAAACATTTTATTTTAAAAATGACGCTGTTTTCCCCAAACAAGTGACATTGAGGAAGGCGTGCAGCCGAAACGTGTCTGTCCGAGGGAGTTCGTGTGACAAAATAAATTGTGAAATTAATTTCGCCAGTGTGCGCCTCGTTTATGACCACTGAGGAAAGGTCATTTTTGTGATATATGTATGTATGTATATAATATTTTTTATTTATTTTTGATGCATTTCAAAGCAAAAATCAAACATAGGGGCCTATTAGGATGGCGGGCGGACTTTCGTCCGCCCGCCACCCTAGCGGTGCTGGGACTGGCCGCCAGTGGTGCGGCGGTCCCGCACCGGCGATTAGGATGCCACCGCCACAGTGGCATCCTCCATTCCCAGCATTGTGGCGGGCGGTGCTATGAGCACCGCCCTCCACAATGCTGGGAATGCACTGTGCATTGTCATGCACAAGGTGACAGGCACCGCGAGGTGCCTGTCACCATGTCCATGACAATGCAGGGGGGTACCATAGGTACCCCCCATGTGCATCCCCCACCCCCCCAATACCCTGGGGGCCCGCAACGGGCCCCCGACAGCAAACTCCACCTGGCTTTCCATGGTGGGGTCTCCGCCATGGAAAGCCCTGCACCGCTGCCAATTCTAATATGGATGGCGGTGTCTAGCAGACACCGCCACCATATCCAGCCCCTTTTCCGCACGGTCTACTGGTCGACCGGCGGAAAACCGGCGGACGGTCTTTCCGTCCGCCTGGGTCCCCACCGCCATACTAATATGGCGGTGGGGAAATGTTAGGCGGGCGGTGGAAAATAGCGGGCAGATAGCCACTGCCATACGGGCGGTGGCGATCCGCCCGCTATCCTAATGACCCCCATAGTGAACAAGACAGGAAAAGTGAAACAATCCGCTACGACCCCCTGGCAGCATATCAACAGAAGGATAATCAGTACAATCCCTGAAGCCCAAAATAGTCCCACCAAAAGCTCCATATCTTACGATGTTTATGTGGGCAGCCACGTGCTGCGGGTTCACTGACACAGCATTGATGTAAAAAGTATTGAGTTAAAAATATTGAGTAAAAAATATAGACAACAAAAATATCGACTCCTATACTTAAACAGGTAAGTACAAAAATATTGACTAAAAAATATCGATGTAAAAATGATAGATGTATAAAATATCGACTTTAATATAAATGTAAAATAAAATAATATAAATTAAATATATTAAATATTTAATATAATTTTAACAAAATAAAATACATTTAGTATACATTTTAATAAAATATAACAAATAAACTTAATTAAAAAAACACAAACATAATAATTTATACATATATATTTACTTTAAAACAATTAATAAACTATCATTTTTAATTTATATTAAAAGTTTAAAATAATATAAAAAATAAAAATATATATTAATGATTTAAAATATAAATAAACAAAAATCTATAATATATTAAAACATTAAACAATTAAAAAATATTTAAACTTACATTTCACAATACAATTAGTGCAATAGTAGGGAAAGTGTTAGATAGCAAAGCGGTAAAAATAACTATTCCCACTCCTGTGAGTGCAACAGTAGGGTAAGTGTTGCATAGTGGAGGGGTAAAAATTACTATTCCCACTCCAGTGACAGCAACAGTAGGGAAAGTGTTAGATAGCGGCGGGCCAAAAATTACTATTCCCACTCCAAAGAGTGCAACAGTAGGGAAAGTGTTGGATAGCGAAGGGGTAAAAATTACTATTCCCCCTCCACTGAGTGCTACAGTAGGGAAAGTGCTGGATAGCGAAGGGGTAAAAATTACTATTCCCACTCCAGTGAGTGCAACAGTAGGGAAAGTGTTGGATAGCAGAGGGGTAAAAATAACTATTCCCACTCCAGTGAGACCAACAGCAGGGAAAGTGTTGGATAGCGGAGGGGTAAAAATTACTACTCCCACTCCAAAGAGTGCAACAATAGAGAAAGGGTTGGATAGGGGAGGGGTAAAAATTACTATTCCCACTCCACTGAATGCAATAGTAGGATAAGTGTTGGATAGCGGAGGGTAAAACATTTTATTCCCACTCTGGTGAGTGCAACAGTAGGGAAAGTGCTTGATAGCGGAGAGGCAAAAATTACTATTCTCACTCCAGTGATTGCAACAGTAGGGAAAGTGTTGGATAGCGGAGGGGTAAAAATTACTATTCCAAGTCCAGTGAGTGCAACAGTAGGGAAAGTGTTGGATAGCGGAGGGGTAAAATTTACTATTCCAAGTCCACTGAGTGCAACAGTAGGGAAAGTGCTGGATAGCGAAGGGGTAAAAAATACTATTCCCACTCCAGTGAGTGCAACAGTAGGGAAAGTGTTGAATAGCAGAGGGGGAAAAATTACTATTCCAACTCCAGTGAGTGCAACAGTAGGGAAAATGTTGGATAGCGGAGGGGTAAAATTTACTTTTCCCACTCCAGTGAGAGCAACAGCAGGGAAAGTGTTAGATAGCGGCGGGCCAAAAATTACTATTCCCACTCCAGTGAGTGCAACAGTAGGGAAAGTGTTGGATAGCAAAGGGGTAAAAATAACTATTCCAACTCCAGTGAGTGCAACAATAGGGAAAGTGTTGGATAGCGGAGGGGTAAAAATTACTATTCCAACTCCAGTGAGTGCAACAGTAGGGAAAATGTTGGATAGCGGAGGGGTAAAATTTACTTTTCCCACTCCAGTGAGAGCAACAGCAGGGAAAGTGTTAGATAGCGGCGGGCCAAAAATTACTATTCCCACTCCAGTGAGTGCAACAGTAGGGAAAGTGTTGGATAGCGGAGGGGTAAAAATAACTATTCCAACTCCAGTGAGTGCAACAATAGGGAAAGTGTTGGATAGCGGAGGGGTAAAAATTACTATTCCCACTCCAGTGAGACCAACAGCAGGGAAAGTGTTGGATAGCGGAGGGGTAAAATTTACTATTCCAAGTCCACTGAGTGCAACAGTAGGGAAAGTGCTGGATAGCGAAGGGGTAAAAAATACTATTCCCACTCCAGTGAGTGCAACAGTAGGGAAAGTGTTGAATAGCAGAGGGGTAAAAATTACTATTCCAACTCCAGTGAGTGCAACAGTAGGGAAAATGTTGGATAGCGGAGGGGTAAAATTTACTTTTCCCACTCCAGTGAGAGCAACAGCAGGGAAAGTGTTGGATAGCAAAGGGGCAAAAATTACTATTCCCACTCCAAAGAGAGCAACAATAAAGAAAGTGTTGGATAGCGGAGGGGTACAAATTACTATTCCCACTCCACTGAATGCAGCAGTAGGATAAGTGTTGGATAGAGGAGGGGTAAAATTTTGTATTCCCCCTTCGGTGAGTGGAACAGTAGGGAAAGTGCTGGATAGCAAAGGGATTAAAATTACTATTACCACTCCAATGAGTGCAACAGTAGGGAAAGTGTTGGACAGCGGAGAGACAAAAATTACTATTCACACTCAAACAGTTATTAAAAAAAATATATATTAAAAATGAAAACCAATCATAAAAATATTTAAAAAAATGAAAAATCAAATATATTAAATATATAAAAACATATTATACTATTAATTACATATAACAAATATAAATTTTAAAATGTTCTTTAAACTAGAAAATATTTGCAAACAAAAAAATCAATTAATACATAAATGTATTTATTTTATTTCCTGCCCTATGAGACCACACCAAAAACAAAATACTTCAACATTATAAATTAAATTTACTTCCATAATTAGCATAATTAATAATCAATTAAAAAGATTAATAATAAAAAAACTAATAATCATTAATTGACTACACACACTTTAACACTATAATATCCACAACACACACCTAAATGAAACTATAAAATAATAAAACACAATTAAAACTTATTTTTAAAGTAAAAACTATTACTATTAACAACTAATAATAAAGGGGCCCATTAGGATGTCGGGCGGAAGCACTACCGCCGTGCTGGCGGATGCAAAACCACCAGTCACCGCCTGCACGCAGCAGTCCACACGCCCGCCCGATTACGATGCGAAAAGTCAGCCAAACACCGCCGGCAAGCCAGCGACACCGTCCGCCATCAAAGTGCGCCCGTACACGTAGCGGCGCAGCACAATTGACACACACCGTCCGACGAAACACGTACCGCCCGGCGTACAAATTACGATGCCGCACACAAACTGAACCCACGGCTAAGAAACACCGTACGTCAAACCGAAGCGGTAACACGAACGCCGAGCACGGACACCGAAGAAGCGGCACCCCCGAGCATGAATCCAGCACTGCAGGCCCTCCCTATGCTCTATCTGATGCACCACCAAGGACGCAACGTACCGCGAAGACGCAGGTAGGCACACATACAACAAGTGCACGCAAACAGCGCACACAGTGCAAGGGCGGAAAAGCGGACAACCCCCACCCCCACGTGTACACGACACATCTACCATAGCACCCACATATGACACACAGGCCAAATTGTAACATCTCGTAACACATGTGTACACACCACCTGGGACTAGGAACCAACCACCCCGTCACGGCCCCAAAGCGGCGATGACGCTGCCACACATGCGCACAACGCAGAGGCCAACCGCAGCGCCATGCATGCGTCGCACACAGACACAGGGACACAACCAAGCAGCACACACACCAGCCCCACCCGAACGCACATGACACGTGACAGGCCTGCCACAGACATGTCCCCAACGCCCAATTCACGGACAACACCCAACGTCACACAACCGACGCACACATGTCAGTGAAGTCACGCAACAGCAGGACACACCCCAGTGCAACAAACATGGCGAAGCACACAGCGGCGGCAACACCAACTAGGAGAAGCAGGGCCCCTTCGGGAAGAGGAACGCCAGTACCACACTGAAACACCCATACCACCCTGCACATATGAACAAGACATACAAAACGGAACACCAAAGAGCCCGGGGACCGACAACAGGTGGCCCAAGAATAACACTCACACATAAGGCCCAACGCAGAGCGGAAAGGCAGCCTGCTGCCCACACAAGGGAGAGCAGACAGCACTGAATGACCTTCCATTCCAACTCCGAAACCACAGCCCTACGAAAGAAGCCGGTGAATACAGCCATTGTCCAATAAAAGACCAACACAGGCATGCAGAGGAGACCGACCACAGGGCAGATAGCGCATATCACAGAAGAACCCAACGGACGGGAAAGAATAAAGAAAACACTACCCCATGTCGGCCCCATGCAAGTTAATTGGAAGGAGTCACACATCACTGACCTTGAACTGTCTGAGAAGCATGTGGGATGAGGGCCCGTGTCCTCCGCACAAGCCAACAGAACACAAGTCCTGTCTCCCTACGACTACACAGAGCTCACAGCAACCTCGGAGCGTGCACATTGCAGACTGCACACACAGCCGGAGCACGCCACCACAACGCACCGCTGCAAAATGGCAACCGCAACACACCTACCCAACTACGCCGGACAGGTCAAGCTGTACAAAACCAACCTGATACATATATTGGGATGCGAACTCCTGTCCCTGCTGAACGTCAGTTACCGACTGACTTACCGCATCACATTGTTCAGCTGCGTCATACCCGTCTTCTACTGTCGGAGGTGTCCCTACCAGCATCCCGTGGAGATGTGTCTCTCCAACCCGGCATGTCTAAAGGCGGACCTGCTAGCACTATTCCTCCCTCTGGACGCACACGACAGGGCCTGCTCTGCCTATGGGGGCATGGCGTATGTGGCCAACATCGCACCCGCACTGAAATGGGACCACTGTGCCTCCACACGACGGATCATCGAGCACAGCTACATCGAATGTCACCCAGCATGCCCCATCATGGTCCTTCAAGGGACAACTTACGAACAACACCTTGACAGCCACCATCCGCTACATTGGCTGGCAAACATAAACACCACCAATGACATGGAAGCCCTGCTGGACGGCATCGCATACCTGACAACCTGTAAATTCGTCGGACCTCAACGCAGGTTCCCCGATTGACCTATGATGTCCAACCCCGCACCCATGCTTAGCTTCCGCACGGACTGGCCAGTCACCACCACAACAGCCATACCAAACGACCGGCAACAATTACCACACCATCAACGACATCGCCATGACATCGGATATGACCGGGACATGCACACTGTTCCCCATCACATCCAGGAACACCGCATGCATCGTGGGAGGCAGTGGCATGGGGTCTGTGTATCGCACCCACATGGACGGAACTGCACGAACAACCAGGACACGACATGGATCCAGCGCCCATGGACACACACACCGCTCAGTGGACATGAATAGGTCGCCTGGAGTCTGTGGGTGCTGCACCCCTCCCACCCCCGCCCCGGAAATCCCATACCAGGACCTTTGCACGGACGACAAGTGCAAACAACAACAACACGACCCCAGTGACTGTGACATGTCCAGTAACCACCACATTGCAACAACAAGTGGCACGCCGCTGCATGCACGCAAGCACATGCCCTGATGTCATCTCACATGCACGCGTGCATGAGGAACAACCGCAGCAAACCTGTCACATGGAACTGAGATGGACTGTGCCCATGATGCCAAGCGGTCTGGTAGGCTACTTGTATACCGTCTGTGTCAAAGTCCGCAGCTCCGCAGCTATACGTAAATGTACATTAGCACAGCCTTGGCCAAGCAGATGTAACTCTGAAGCCCACATCCCACATGCAACAGCCAATCACATGTAACCCCACACCCTATCCCATTTGTAATCATGCTCAGTATATCCTCAACATGTATTCCGCTGCCAGTAGTGTCCACTATACTGCATCACAGAGGACAGAAGACTCAATATAATGTTTGAAACCAAAACTGTCTCCGCTGACTCATTTCACAAGTACGAATGAGAGAGGATGAGAGTATGTGAAGTACACGGCAGTCGTGACATGACCATGTAGTCCACTGGTATTGGATGTCAACGCAAATGAGTAGCACTACTGTGGAAGACACACATGTGTCGTGTGAAGTCGTATGGACGCAGTGCTCAGGTGGGTGGGTGCGACGGGTAGATGCGCACGTGCCAAGTTGGAGCACGCCGTGTTGGGAGGGGTCATGAACAGTACACCACCGCTTCCCTGGACATTGTGAGAGGACACCTGTCGGGGGGGGAAGTGAACACGTGTGTGCACAGCAGCCGGGCACACGAACAATGCGGAACCAGGCGCACACGTCAGCCCACCCTCCGTGGACTAGCTGGATCCTGTTGTGCGCCCGCCATGCCCCTTGACAAGGCACACACAGCCCCAGTCGACCAGGTGTAACCCCAACATAGTCAATCCGCACAGGCGATACAGGGCACGGGATGGCAGTGGAGCATGGTGTGTGAGAGGTCTCCTCGCGCTCCTCCTGGTCATATCACGCAGGCAATAGAACCTCAACGTGTAGCATGGCACAAGTCAAATGGAAGTGTAGGGGGACGCACCTCAGCACGAGCAGCACTGACGTCACGGGAGGTGGCTCGCACCATCCCATCCATTGCCCATTATACCAACCACGCCACATGCCATTGCGACTAAGTGCAAGCGCGTGCGCCACCACCCCCGAGCCCTCCCCAGAGAGGCCAAAGAGTGAATGTGTGGGCCATCAGTCACAGACGGACGCGGCCTGGCCGCAAGGGCAGCCACTGCCACTGGGTGTCGCAGGTGGCGGATCCGGAAGGCGAAGACTGTGATGCATAGTCCATGCAGGCCGGGTCTCCATTTGGGGCACCACGCAGGTGGACGGCGTCCCGCCACACATCATACCCTGAGACAGCCCACTCGTGCAACTGGACCCACACATACACTCCTTGCCCTCTCTGGTGCGAGCTTGGGGCTGCCTGTGCAAGCGCTAGCCTCGCAGGTGCACATGCATATTGGGGGAGCGAGGGAGGACATGAGGGCTGGGGCGAAGATGACTGTATCACTGTCAGTGAGTACAAGGGATGACCCAGATGTGGAAAGGAAGAGACGTGTCCCGTGTGTACTGCAACTAGTCGCCAATCCAACTACCCCCCATGTCCGGAATGTAAGCCCGCACCTAGGCCCGCCCATCCGCCACATCGAATATACCACCAGCACAACAACCTTCCCATTCGAAACACTGACTGGGGGTGGCGACCAGTGAACAAACATGTGTAGCCTACCCACGCGTACATGTGGGCCCTCCATGATCCATGTCACCTGCGGCAAAGTCATGACATGCGCAATGAGGGAAGTGAGGTGAGCTGTCCGCCCCACGCACAGAAGGTGCATCAGCTCCACAGACCCAGCAGCGAGTCCAGCAGGGGTCACATGTGCAGGGGCAGCTGTGCCTGGTGTGAAGGCACATGCACATGGACAGCACATCGACCAATGTGTAGTCTGCCCACATCTACAGTCCATCATCATGCGGACATAGGAATTGTACACAGGGCAACACATCTTAGTGGGTGCACCCACCGTGACCAACAATGCGCAATCATCGACGTACCCGCCCTGTGCATGGCCCCCCACCCAACGGAGGCACATCCAGTGCCACCATCCCACACACACAAGCCTTCCACGGAACATGCTGTGTCCAATGGTCAGTACAGAGTCAGCGCCCATCTGGTGGATCCTGAACAGGAGACACATGCACACACATGATAGCTCCCACTATGTACGTCTGCCACCTGGCACGTGCAATGTAACCTCTCACCTGTGACGTGTGACTGCAAGCACACAGCCGTCTTGGCATGGGGCTGTCAATGTGGACACCTGTCAATGTTTCGGGAGGTGTGATCCGTACAGTGCTGTACATAGGGTGCAGTGCTGACACCTACTACTGTCTCATATCCCCTCGTGCCACAGGTCCCACTTGTTTTGGCCGCTCAGCCTGTGCCCACATCGTCGTCGTCGTGTGCCATACTCATCCAGCCTCGGAAGCAGTGCCATGCTCAGCAGACATTCATGTTGCCGTGGCGTTGCCGCTTGACGAATATGCAGTCAGTCCCCATCAGCACGGCCCGCAAGTCATTGGGGCCTAGATCCCCATGTGCATGACCATGGCAGTGGTTTGCATCACTAGCCATTGCCATTGGTGGGAGACCTGTGTAAGTGTATTGTGGCCGTGCCGCTCCTGCTTGACAGCTGGGCTGTGACTCATGTGCTTGCTCAGTCATGTCAGTGATGTGAATGCGAAATTGCCATGTGTTGTGTTGCTCTGACATGTGTCCACTGCCATCTTCCCTAGGCGGAGACCGAACATTGACCGCCCATACCAATTGCTGGCGGACATGGAGGATACTGAGGTCATAAGGAAGTTTCGGCTGGACAGGCCAACCCTGCATCGACTGTGTGCCATGTTGGAACCCCATCTCCGTCCCCGCAGGGTGTATCCGACAGCATTCACCCCCATGGCTAAGGTGATGGCCGCCATGCATTTCTTCGCCACTGGGTCATTCCAGCACACAGTGGGCAGTGGAGGAGGGATGTCCCAGCCCATGTTCAGCAAGGTGCTGAGGGATGTACTGGCAGCCATGATGCTGTACCGAAACAGGTACATCAGATTCCCCAGGGCTCGTGAATTGGCGGCAGTGAAGGGTGCATTCTATGCCCTTGGCAGGATCCCACACGTCGTTGGTGCCATTGATTGCACACATGTTGGCCTTGTTCCACCACAGGCCACTGAGCACCTGTACCGCAACAGGAAGCACACGCACTCCCTGAATGTGCAAGTGGTGTGCCTTGCGGACATGGTGATAACCCACGTGTGTGCAAAGTTCCCAGGCTCGGCCCATGACGCACACGTAATGCGCAACAGCATCTTGCCACGACTGATGTCCAATCTGCAACAGGATCGTGGCTGTATTGTCGGTGAGTATGTGGAGTGGTGTAGCGTGCTGGTTGTGCGATGCTGTCCCCTGTCCAGTTGGAATAGCAACGGTTCTCTGTGTCCCTCACACCCAGGTGACTCTGCGTACCCGAATGGGGCATGGCTGCTCAGTCCATTGAGGAATCCTCGCACCCCAGCAGACGATCGCTACAATGAGGCACATGGGAGGACCAGACGTGTGGTCGAGCGTACCTTTGGCCTCCTCAAGTCCAGGTTCAGGTGCCTGGACCGCACCGGGAGTGCGCTGGCGTACTCCCCACAGAAGGTGTGCCAGATAGTGGTGGCGTGCTGCATGCTGCACAATCTGGCCATTCGGAAGCAGATCCCCCTCATTGTGGATGACGGAGATCAACCAGGGCCCCAGCCCGCAGACCAGGACAGCTCGAGTGAGGAGGACAGCGGAGAGGAGGAAGCTGGGAATGTGCGCCAGCAGCTCATTACCCGCTACTTCACTTAACGGTGAGTGTCCATGTACGACGGCTGATGTGTCTGTATTTGTGCAGGTGTGTGTGTGCTGTGTCAGGGTGGCCTTTTGTTCACTGCGTGCTGTGTGTCAACGCTCCATGCCCAGGTTAGTATGCCACTGATGGTGGCTGTGGCATTGTGCCCTATTGCTCTGTGCGATGTGTGTACATTGCTTGTAGTTGTTGACATGTACTGTGTGATGGGTGTGTGACACACTCATTGAATGTGCTCCTGTTCTGTCTCCCACCCCTAGGTCCCTACAGGCCCTCCGGTTCCATTGCCATGCCACGCATCAGGTGCCGTTCCGCTCAAGGTGGCCGTTGTATTCCGTACAATTAAAACACAGGGCACGGACAGCAGTTTGTGGAAGAGGTGCATTTATTTCAAACTGTGACATGTGATTGTGTGTAAGGTGATGACGAAAGTGGTGCGTGCAGTGACAATGAGCTGTCGGTCATGGCTGCGTGATGCTCAGGGTGTACCCACTGGTTCTATGTCCATAGTCCAACACACACATGCCATCCAGATGGCTGTGTGGAGTGGGATCGTAGTCCAAGTCAATGCAGTGGGTGGTCAAGGAAGGCTGGCTGGCTGCCTCACTTGCGTCTGGAGCGTGCGAAGTCCTCCCGGGAGATCTGTTTCCACTTCGGACGGCCCCTTCCACGTTTGCGAGGGGGTGCCTGCTTGCGACCTGCTGGTGGTTGAGGTGTGCTCACTGGCTGTGGACGCAGGGGAACTGGACACTGCTGCTCGACCCTGCGCCCCGGCAGGTGGTGGCGGAGGGGGAGCTGCTGTCCCTGGCTGTGACCTCACCGCCACCACCAGCTGGCCCATGAGGTCCACGAGTTGGCCCATACGGGCGTCCATGGACCTCAGCACCCCCAGCACCTCACGCGTGTCTGTAGCTGACCTGGCCCATTGTCCTTGGGCCTCTTCATAGGCCCCAAGGACTCTGGCCATTTGAGGCAGGGCATGGCTCCCAGGGGAGGCTGGCGTTTCCCTGACCCTGCTCCTCCTACCAGTCCTGCTGCCACCGGCCTGCCCACTAGCCACATTGCTCACCACGGTCCTCACCCTGGCTCCCAGGGTGGATCCAGTCGTCCGGGCCACCACCTGCGCTGGGGCTGGGGCCAGCGAAGACGTGGTGGCGGTTGCGGCAGTGGAAGTGGCCACAATGACCGTGGGTGTGGCCGCAATGACCGTGGGTGTGGCCGCAATGCCCGTGGGTGTGGCCGCAATGACCGTGGGTGTGGCCGCAACGACAGTGGCAGCAGGGGGCTGGGAATGTTCAGCAGCCCTGGATGATGGGTTGGTGGGTAGGAGGGGTCCTGGGGAGCGGCTGGGCCCTGCCACACTAGATGGGCCTGCTTGGTGGTCCGGTGTCCGAAGAGGAGGACAGATCCTCCACATCCGTGTGTCCTCGTTGGGGGCTTGTAGGCTGGCTGTGCTGGCTGCTGTCTCCATCCCCAGCATCCAGCAGTTCGTCACCTGTGGAGAGAATGAGATTTGTTATTGTGTTGCACCTGGCGAAGTCTGTATTGGTTGTCTGACATTCTCCGTTCGTGCACTCTCGTGCACGTGTGTCCCGGAGGCGGGTGTGTGGCTGTACAATCTGTTGTTGTGTGTGCTTGGCAATGGGACTGTGTGCTGTGCACATGTGACATGGGACGGATTGGCTATGCCGATGGGTGTGTTGCTGTGCTCCTACTTATTGTGACTCTGGTGTATGCGGGCTCCAGGCCCATCCTGGGTCTGGTTTGTACTTTGCTTTTGGGGTGCAAATGGAACGCTTAGGAACGCATATGGCAACATGGGGGTCATGCCCCAGAAACGCATTTGGGATGGAATATGCTTTTGGGGTGCAATGGAACGCTTAGGAACGCATATGGCAACATGGGGGTCATGCCCCAGAAAGGCATTTGGGATGGAATATGCTTTTGGGGTGCAAATGGAACGCTTAGGAACGCATATGGCAACATGGGGTCATGCCCCAGAAACGCATTTGGGATGGAATATGCTTTTGGGCTACATGCTGTGAGCCATGGGTGCCGAACGTGACATGTGTTGTGGCAGCATGACAGTGCATGGTCTGAGGTGTGTGCATGCCTGACATACCCTGCATATTTGCTGTCTGTTGTGATTACTGGACATGGCATTGGACGCATCGTTATGAGTGTGTGATGGTTGTGTGCCACCCGACGTATTGCAGTTGTCCCATCTCCTTGGTGTGCGTGCTGCCCTGTGCCATGTGCATCACTGCAGTGCTCGGGGGTGTGGCCCATGTTGTGTGTTGTTGCTCACAGTGTTGCGTGCGCTTCATTGACTTCTGGCACATGGTTGGTCATGGGCATGTATCTTAGCGTGACTGCTGTATGTGTGGCAGCTGTGCGGATGACATGCCTTTCATGAGACTGGGGCTGACGGATGGGATGGATGGTATGTTGTATGTGCATGGTGTGTCTGTGTGTTTGATGGGTTCAGTGGTGTTCGTGTGCATTTATGTTGTTCCGCTCTGTTGCGTCTAGTGTTGTTTGTCTTACATAGGCGTAGTTGTGGGGTGTGTGGTTGACAGGCAGTAGGGGCTACATGGACAGGACTTCAATGGTGTTTCGGTTGTGTGTGATGGGTTGCACAGTGGCTGCCGTGTGGTACTATATTCAGTGTGGCTTGTGCATGCAGACGTGGCTCCTTGGGTGTTGCTGTGTCTGTGATGGGTCATGTGGGGTGTGAGTCTGTGGTTCATGTCCGTGTGCACATTGTTCACTTGTTCGTGACAGTGGGCGGTGCTGCGTGTTCGTCTGCTACGTAACATGTCCCATGTGTTGGTCATGTTACGGTCCTCATGCCTCCAGTAATCCAGCCCTGTCCAGTTTCCCACCTGCAGGTTGTTCGTGCGTGCACTGTACTGGATGCCACATGGTTCTAAGCGGGGGTGCTCCATGTTGCAGGTCTGTGGGGGTGTGGGCGGTGTTGTGGGTCGTGGTGATGGCTGGACACCCACTGACACCGATTGTTGTGGACCGTGATGTCTACCTTTCGGCTGTCGGTGTGCACTGCGGTGGCTGACACGTGGGTGTGGGGTGTGGGGGATGCTCCTCCTTGCTGTGCTGTGGGACTAGGGGCCTGGTGTGTGTTGTACTTGAGCTGTCCACCCTCCCACCCACTGCACTTTGTGTTCCTGCCACTTACCTGTTACTTGTCGGTTAGTGCAGCTATGGCGGACACATGGGTGTGGTGGGTGCTCGTTGTGGCGCTTCTGGCATACTTGGGGACCTGTTGGTGGTTACGTGGCTGGCTGAGTGTACACATGCCCCCACGTATCTTACAGTTGTTAGGTTTGGGCTGTGTGTGGTGGTGTCTGTTGCATGTGTGTGTGATGTGTTGTGTATTGTGTGCTGGACATGGGGGTGTTTGTCCCTGGGAGCTGTGGCATGGTGGTAGTGCATGTGAGTACATAGCGGTGTGCTGGTATACATTAGTTTGTACTTACCAGCCTCCACTCCTCTGCTAATCCGGCGAGGATCTCCGGATGTATAATGACTCGCACCTTCTCCTCCCACGCTTTGAAGGTCTTGAAGAGCGCGGGATTCCCTCCGCCAGTGATGGCAGCCAGCTCTCTGTTCTTGCTCTCCTTCTTCTTGACCAGGCTCTTGACGTCATTCCACCGTTTGTTGATTTCAACTCTGTTCCTGGGCAGGGTCCCGACTGCATTGACCTGGTCTACGATCCGGTTCCACATTCTGTTTCTGGTGGCTAGTGGTGTGTGCTGGACCAGGTTCCCATAGATTTGTGGGTGCACCTTGATAATCTCAGTCGACCATGACCGTCAGCTCAATGGGCGTGAACTTGGGCATTCTTTGTGGTGCCATGGTGTTTGTGGTGCTGGTGCGGTGTGTGTTGTGTAATGTGCAGGGGTTTGTGGTGCCGGTGTTTGGTGGTGGTGGTGGTGGTGGTGGTGGTGATGTGTGCGTTTCTGTGGTGTGCTGCTGTCCTTGCTGTGTCACTGTGTCCTCTCCTCTCCTCTCTAGTTTGCAATGTTGCAAGGGGTTGTGGTCTGTGGGAGTGCTGCTTTTGTACTTACCTATGTGGGTGTGTCCTCATGGTCTGTTGTTTTCAGGTGTGTTGTGTCTGGTGTTCTGGCCTTTGTATTTTTTGTTTGTCCAGGGGGGTGTTTTCGGGATGTGTACTGTGCTTGTGTATTTGTGCGTGCCTTGCTGTGTGGACTTGTTGGCCATGTTGTGTGCGATTGTTTTTGTCAGCGGATGGTTTCTGTGCAGGGACGTGGGCGCCATGGCTTCTGCCGTGTCAATTCTCATCGGCGTTGTTTGCGCTGGCGGGCGGTATATTTGTGGTTTACCCGCGCTCATGGCGGTGCGATCGTAATTTCACGTGCGGTGTGTCGGCCGTGAGGGCGGGCGGTTTTGTGTTGTCGTGCGTGTTTCCGTCCGTGGCGGGCGGTTTGACTCCGACTCGGACGAGGCGGGCGGTATCTTGTGTGGTTTTTCCGCCGATGGCGGTTTTCGGTTTGTGTATTCGTAATGGCGTGGTCGGTGTTCAGACGGTGTGTGCGGGCGGATTTTTGCCGCTTTCATGGGTGGCGGATTTTTTTACGCCCGGTATCGTAATGGGCCTTTAAGTAATTAAAATGTATTTAATACCCACCCTTTACCCCTTTAAAAGTAAAAACAGCACACAAACAAATAAACAGATACCCAAAATAAATATAAAATAATTAAAATTAATTAACAACTATGGGCCCGATTTCGATCTCGGTCGGTAGGGCCCTGAATCGGATTTGGTTTTACCTAAACCGATCCGGAGCCCTTGTTTCCGACCGACTCGTTCCCAATTCCGAACGTCCAAGTACGATGCCTGGAAACCCTTAGCGCTGACCGAATCAGTTCCGGAAGGCATACGGAGAGATAGAGCCCTCCAGAGCAGAATTGTACAGCTCTATGGAGTAGGTTTTTTAAGCGGGCAAGTACGATGAACGATTCGGACAGCCTTTACGATTCATTTTGCCTGGATTGAAAAGGCTGCCGGAATCGGTCTTTATGTATTAATTAATTAATTAAAAACAAATTACTTCCCACCCTTCACTCCTATAAACACCACAACACACACCTAAAATTATTTACACAATTACCATAATACAATTTTAATAAATTTAATAAATATCAATTAACAAAAAATTAATAATAAAAATAAATAAACTACTTAACACCCTTTACCACTATAAACCCCAAAACACAAACCTAAAATAAATTATACAAATACCATAATTAATTACCAATTAATTATTTAAAATTAATTAACAACCAATTATTAATTCATCAATTAAAAATAAATTACTTCCCACCCTTTACACTTATAAACACCACAACACACATCTAAAATTAATTACACAATTACCATAATTAATTACCAATTAATTAACATTAATTAACAACCAATTATTAATTAATTAATAATAAATTACTTTACACATTTAGAACTATAAAATCTCAATTAAACAAATATTAATAAATAAAATATAATCAATTAATTTAATATAATTAAATTATTTCCCACACTATTCCCCTATAAACCCACCACCCGCTACAGAACTAAGGGGCTCCCGCCACCGTAACGGTGAATGGGACCGTCCGCCAGAGGTGCGGCCGTCCCGCTGTGGGCATTAGGATGCCACGGTGGCGGTGGCCTCCCCCATCCACAACATTGTGGCGGGCGGTGCGCACAGCACCGCCCGCCACAATGATGTGGATGCACGTTGTGCATTGGCATGCACAAGGTGACAGGCACCGCGCAGTGCCTACCACCTTGTCCACGCCACTGTAGGGAGGGTACCACAGGTACCCCCCATGTGCACCCCCGAACCCCCCAACACTCCGGGGGCCCACAACGGGCCCCCAACAGCAAAGACCGTGTGCCGTTGCCGCCATGAAAAGGCTGATCACCGGCTGCATCGCAATATGGATGGTGGTGTCTTGCAGACACCGCAACCATATTGCACCCGTTTTCCGCCCGGTCTACGAGTCGACCGGCGGAAAAGCGGCGGAAGGTCTTCCCATCCGCAGCGGACCCCCCAGCCATCCTAATATGGCGGGGGTCATTCAGGCATGGATGGCGGTGGCTACCGCCGGCCCGGCGGGGGCGATCTGTCGCCATCCTAATGGGCCCCTAAAAACTCAAAATTCAATTTTTTTTTTAATAACTACAAAAAATTTAACACATATTTAAAAAAAAAACAATTCTTATACAAAAAAACATACATCACATACATATAAAATATATACTAAAATACATAACATTAATTGAAAAAACGACATTTTTAACAACTATATTTTTGCAAACGAAAATGAACACTTCGATATTTTTCAAAATCGATATTACTTACCTTAAGTCGATATTCTTGACCACGATGTTCTTGCTGTCGATATTTTTGAACCACGATATTTATTACTCGATATTTGTGCAACTCGATATTTTTTACTCGATATTCTGTCTGCACACCGTGCTGCGTACACCGGTTACCCCATTTTGGAACTTCAGCCCATAGCCCGTTGCCAAACATGCAAGTCTGGGGCAGCGGCAGAAGTACAGTTCTGAGCTAGATCCTGCTTACCAAGCAGAGTCATCAGCCCCACAAGATACCTCTCAGAATTCTTCCCACCCAGATCATCCAGCAATCCCAGGAGGGCAATCTGGGGGGAGCAGTCAACTGGCCTACCCAGTACCTCCACAGAACTCCCATGAGTTGGGACTAGTACCCGTGTATGATGGGGCAGGACCAGACTATGTGATAAAAATGTGCACTGTCTGCTCCGACCTATGGCATGTGGATTTTGGAAGCTTACCCGCCCTCCATAACCGCAGCGGTGTCAGGTATGTAGAACATTCACTTGAATCCTTCAGAGTCATAGGGAAATAGCCAGTTCTTTCGAGCCATGAGCTACTCCCTCCATTCCCCATCTTCTAAGGCACCCACCCAGGATTCCCAACAAGTGCACATGGTGTCAAGCAAATGTGGAGAGCGGATGACCAGAGCAGCGCTGCTAAGTACCATGTATCAGGCGTTAGACTAATGCATTTTAATGTGGTGGTCCGCAACACCGCATTAAAATGCATTAATCACGCATTTTAGCACCGGCTTGACTACCTGCATGCTGAGGGTGAAGCAAGTAAAGTGACTGTGACCGTCGAAGCTGCATTTACAGCAGCGCTGCGTCCGAGTGCTCAAAGAGGGCTGGGGCAGCCGGCTCCTGTGGCAGAGTGGCTCTGGTATCATGACAGGAACATTACTGAATTTGTGACTCAGCCTGTCAAGTTGAGCAAACCCTTTGAAATGAAAACAGTTCTCTGTGCAGGGAAGATGCTAGTACACACACTGTGGAGGTGGACTGCAGAAACACACAAAAAGTCACAAGCCTGAACCTTGAGCAACACACGCCCCGCTGATTGAGTCTAACGCTGTTTCCTTCTCTGGCAGAGGCATGTAGCACACCCATGGCAAGGCTGGGATCTCAGAGGTGGAGCTTCGCAAGGGTCAGAGGGCAGGGCTCTGAAAACTGGTTTGCGGCAGCAGCCAGCGCCCCCATGTTTGGCACTTTCTCAGTGTTAATGGTGCGCAGGTGCTGGGAGAGAAGTCAGTGATCTCGTACTTCTGGGATAGTTCTTTGAAATGGAATGAAAGTGTTGTATTAACAAAACAAACGGATCATATGTTACATAAGCAAAGAATGAAATGTCAAGTCCTGTTAAAGTCCTTCCAGATGGGTACAGAGATACTTCCATTTAGTTCATAAACAGACAACTAGACAAATCATTAGAACTTGATATGTTTAGATGAGGATGGAGGGAGTCGCAAATACAATTGTTGGTTTTAATGTAATGTATGTGTTTTCAAATATAGGGGGTGATTACAATGTCAGACGGACTTAAGTCTGTCGGCCATCGTCCTGGGAATTGGTACTGGCCGCCTATATGGCGGCGGTCCCGCACATGTAATTACAATGTGACCGCCACTGTGGCGGTCGCATTATGCATGTTTACTGCTGCTGGCTGCAGCACCCGCAGCAATGATAAAAATGCATGTTGTGCATTTCCCTGCACTACGTGGCAAGCACCATGCTGTGCCTGCCACCTGGTGTAGGGATAGTCCACAAGTAACATGCCCGCAACGGGCCCCCAAAGTGGTGTACAGTCAGAATATTGAGTAGGAAATGTCGACTTGCAGTAATATCGAGTTGGAAATATCGAGACACAGAAATATCGACAGCAAGAATATCGTGGTCAAGAATATCGAGTTTAAGGTAAGAAATATCGTTTTTAAAAATATCGAAGTCATTAATATCGTTTGCAGAAATATAGTTGTTATCCTTCACACAACTGCAAGAAGAGTTCCATCTCCAAAAATCCCAGTTTTACAAGTATCTCCAAATACGTCATGCTCTGACCCCAGCGCTTGCAAATCTAGATGACCTCCCAGAGTTTCACCCTTTAGAGGGTCGTCTTCTTATGGGCGATTTGGGTGCTCACAAAATCCGGCAGATTTATCAAGCATTGACTACACACTCCACCATGACCCTCAATAAGACTAGGAAGGCATGGGAGGAAGATATTCCAGAACTCATGGATGATGACTGGGCGGAGGCTATAGCTAGTCCCCGGGGTGCCGCTGTGTCCTCCAGGTACCGTCTTATCCAATTCAAATATGTCCACCGCATATATTACACATGCCTTCGTCTTTGGAGGATGGGGGTCATAACGTCTCCTCTATGCCTTCAGTGTGCCAGGTAGGAAGGGTCGTTCTTTCACACGGTATGGAGCTGCGTTGCAATACAGCCCTTTTGGCGCAAAGTTTCAACTTGCCTTAAAGAGGTGTTGTCTTGGGACCTCCCACTCGACCCTAGATTGTTCCTACTTCACAATACAGATGATATCGGAGGGAACCGCTACAAACAACACTTACTCTTCCTTGCACTCACGATTGCCAAGCGTGATATCACCCAGCTATGGAAAGGAACTTCCCCTCCGACAATAGGGAAATGGCGGAAGGCACTAGACAACTGCATGGGCGCGGAGATAGCGGTCTTTCAGGCCCTCAAAAGCATAGGAAAGTCTGGTCGAGATGGGCTACATACCGGGGCATAGACCTTCCTCCTCTTCCTTCGCAATCCCCCTGAATAGCAGCTTCCGCAAGAGGTTGGGCGCCATGATGTTTGAAATTGGGTTCTTCTTTTTAAGACGTATATCAGTAATCACACATGCTTGCCAGTGGGGGTGGGGTGGGAATGTCTGCGTAAAGTTTTGTTCTTCATTTTTATTTCTTTATATACAATATGTACCCAATGATTTTGTCATACTCGATAATTTGTCAGTGTCTTGTCGTATAATGGTATATGTCGGGCATTTGCTCATGTGGTACTATAAAAATCCCCCAAAAATCTGTTTAAAAAAAATATATATAGGGGCCGATTCCGATTTCGGCCGGAAGCGCACCTAACAGTATTCGTCCGGAAAAAAACCAAGCCGAACGCGTGTTTCCCGACCGATTCGAACAGTCGTCCGAACGAGCAAGTACGATGCGCATAACAGCACAGATTCCGAGCGAGCCGCACTTACCCATTTCAGCTCCTGTTCCCCGCCCGAGCCGGATCCGTAAACGCCAAATCGAGTCGCACGGAAGCAAATACACAGCACCTTCCGGCCGGACTAGTACGATGCGCCTTCCGTCAGAGCATCTGGGAGAGCTGTACATAAGCTCCGATTCGCGCCACAAGACGATCCACGGTGACGAGACGAACAAGCCAGCGACGAGTACGAGTCGAAGCCACGAGAAACCCGAACGAGACGACCCAACCATGAATCCCATCGCGCAGGTCCTACCAATACTCTACATCTATTACCGGGACCGGTACGGACGCGTACGGCGCAGATGGTAAGTCAAACAAACGACACGTACCCGAAATATGTCACACACACATAGGGATGCAGAAATGACGTACACTAGCAACAGCAGAACCATAGGGGCGGGATGGCTATCACCAATGCCATACACACCCATAGGGGGATGGATGCCTACCACTACCACCACCCCTACTAAGGGGGGCCTGGATGCCTGTCACTACTACCATCCCCACTCATAGGGGGATGGATGCCTACCACTACCACCACCCCTACTCATGGGGTCCTGGATGCCTACCACTACCACCACTCCTACTCATGGGGGCCTGGATGCCTGTCACTACTACCATCCCCACTCATAGGGGGATGGATGCCTACCACTACCACCACCGCTACTCATGGGTGCCTGGATGCCTACCACTACCACCACCCCTACTCATAGGGGCCTGGATGCCTGTCACTACTACCATCCCCACTCATAGGGGGATGGATGCCTACCACTAACACCACCCCTACTCATGGGGGCCTGGATGCCTACCACTACCACCACCCCTACTCAGGGGGGCCTGGATGCCTGTCACTACTACCATCCCCACTCATAGGGGGATGGATGCCTACCACTACCACCACCCCTACTCATGGGGGCCTGGATGCCTACCACTACCACCACCCCTACTCATGGGGGCCTGGATGCCTGTCACTACTACCATCCCCACTCATAGGGGGATGGATGCCTACCACTACACCACCCCTACTCATGGGTGCCTGGATGCCTACCACTACCACCACCCCTACTCATGGGGGCCTGGATGCCTGTCACTACTACCATCCCCACTCATAGGGGGATGGATGCCTACCACTAACACCACCCCTACTCATGGGGGCCTGGATGCCTACCACTACCACCACCCCTACTCAGGGGGGCCTGGATGCCTGTCACTACTACCATCCCCACTCATAGGGGGATGGATGCCTACCACTACCACCACCCCTACTCATGGGGGCCTGGATGCCTACCACTACCACCACCCCTACTCATGGGGGCCTGGATGCCTGTCACTACTACCATCCCCACTCATAGGGGGATGGATGCCTACCACTACCACCACCCCTACTCATGGGTGCCTGGATGCCTACCACTACCACCACCCCTACTCATGGGGGCCTGGATGCCTGTCACTACTACCATCCCCACTCATAGGGGGATGGATGCCTACCACTAACACCACCCCTACTCATGTGGGCCTGGATGCCTACCACTACCACCACCCCTACTCAGGGGGCCTGGATGCCTGTCACTACTACCATCCCCACTCATAGGGGGATGGATACCTACCACTACCACCACCCCTACTCAGGGGGGCCTGGATGCCTACCACCACTACCATCCCCACTCATAGGACGGGTAATGCATGACACAACCAGCATACTCAAACATAAGGAATGTCAGAAAAAGACATCACCCCAACATCATGACAAGCGTGTGTAGTCTGTGTCAAATGCCTACAACACTGAACATGACAATGAACATACAATGTGACCCCCTATCACATGTGTCACACATAAATGTGTGTGGCCTCCACAATGCAATCAGACCATGACCACTGTGCCAATGGGGTCTAAACCCCCATCATCACAGTGTCCAAAATGTAAGTGTGGGGTCCATAGCTGAAGCACATTTTGAACATTGTGGCAATGGTGTCTAAACCCTGATCATCACAGTGTCCAAAATGTAAGTGTGGGGTCCATAGCTGAAGCACATTTTGAACATTGTGGCAATGGGGTCTAAACCCCTTCATCACAGTGTCCAAAATGTAAGTGTGGGGTCCATAGCTGAAGCACATTTTGAACATTGTGGCAATGGGGTCTAAACCCCCTTCATCACAGTGTCCAAAATGTAAGTGTGGGGTCCATAGCTGAAGCACATTTTGAACATTGTGGCAATGGGGTCTAAACCCCCATCATCACAGTGTCCAAAATGTAAGTGTGGGGTCCATAGCTGAAGCCCAATTGAACATTGTGGCAATGGGGTCTAAAGCCCCATCATCACAGTGACCAAAAGGTAAGTGTTGTCATGGAAAAAGCTGCAACTGCCAAACAGCATGGATGATTCCTGGTCACACAACAACAAACACATCAGTGGCAAAGTAGTGCTTGTGTCCCATAGCAACATAGATTGGGTGAGGCAAACAGTGCAGTGCAAATAAGACATACCTTTGGCCATGTGCAGACAAACATCACCCATGGGGGCTGACATTGTCAACATTTATCAATTACACAATGACAGAAGTGACCATCATAATGCAGACCCACATATCTGCACCAATGGACACACAAATGTAGATATCCTGTGGAGACTGTAGATGTGAGGTGAACAAATACCATACCATGGCAGCAATGGGACATACAAACCATGATTATTGTGCTGACTGATGACCTAGGAGTCCCAGGGACAGCAGGGGAAATGCACCAAACAACATACAGCCAATGCAACACTAAAGATATGCCAATGCAGTGGTGCAGATGCACAAACACAAACAGGCAGCCTCACACTGCATATCAAACACAACAGGTGATGGGGGTGTGCCAGTGTCCCCAGGCAACCCCACAACACATGAGGAGGCCTGAATCCCAATTACACAGATGTGTATACAGTGCCACACAAAAGTAACTCATGGATCGGATTTCCCTATGTGGGCAATCAGGCATTGTTAGATGAGAGGGAGCCCAAATTACACATGTCACACAAGCTTGTAGGAACAGCAACTAACACAGCAAGAGACAGACCCACCACAGCACTACTCCCAGGGACACCGCATTGTGGTGACACTAGCCTGCATGATAATCCCACTGTGATGACAAAGGTAGATGTCGTTCACACAGTGAACCACAGCCATGTGTCCAGAGCAACTAACTACCATCACACCTACACAAGCACAAATCAATCAGCACGGCCTGTCAGCCAAGGCCAATATGGAGGTAGGGGTCTAGCCGTGCAACAACTCACATTTGCACACACTCAACACCACACACCTTGATCTCCACCAATGTGCAGCTGTGAAGCTCACATGGACTGGTGACATTGCACATGCACCCATGACAATCCCAGGGGGGTGGTGGGAACTAAGGTGTGAAACCCATCACACATGGCCAGTCAACAAGACTCGTGAATGTCTGACACACTGCACAGTACGCCGTACATGGGCATGACGTGAAATCCACCCCAATCAATGGGATCCCGGCCACAGTCACACACCAATGAAGAAGCCAAGGTGACCCACAAAGAACACACATAGACAACTTCCAACATTGCAGCTCTGACCCTGAGGAGTGGCAGCAGTCACACACACAACGTGTCACAATCACTGAAAGCTACCACAAACTGTAAATTACATGACTTGTGTAACCCACAAGTGCCAAGGGGAATCCTGACTGTGTCCCATCTGCGTTTGCCCACATCCCCAGCCCTGACAACAAAGACAACTAGGGATGACAACCTCATGAACATTAGTTTGCCATGCACCCACATCCCGGAGAAACCAGGTCCAAGATGCTGGATGAACACAGGACAACTCAGCAAGCATCACAAACAGGAACATCCCTAGGGACACAGCCTGTGTAGGAAAAGGGAAGGGAACACACACAGACATGCTCACACAACACACAACACGGGCCCAGCCAATGTCACGGGATTACACACTGCCATGAGGGCACTCCACTCCTGTGGAAGGTCCGCTGTGCCAAACCTTGTCTGTGCACGACTCAAACATGTCAGCAGAACACTCGGTCAGTGAGTCAACAACTACAACACACTGAAGGCTCTGCTCACATCAGCCTGGGTACGGGAGTGTCACGTCAGTCATCTGCATACACCCTAAACACGTGTCAAGCAAGTTGCACTGTATACACAGATGAGTCCTTCAACATTGATGTGCTAAACTGCATGTCCAGTGGAGATGGGCACACAGTCAGGGAAATAGAAACATTGAACAGTGGTAAGCACACCAGATGTGCATCAGTGTAAGCCAAAGATGGTAATTTACAAATGCAAAACGTACATCCATGTGTCAAATGCTGAACATTACACCCTCAGACTGCAGCAAAGGATGCTATAGATCCAGACTACATTAGGACACATATCCCATGGACCACATGGAGTCCATCACAGCAACACTTCATTTTCCTGATCTGAACACTATTACAACTGCAAATGCATGATGATACTCATCTACATCATGTACATCCAAAGAAAAACCACAATTAAACAAAAAGAGGCTTTATTCAGCAAATGTTAAATTAAAATTTGAAGTCCAAAAGAAACTAAGGCCAATGGCCAGTCCAAATACACAGTCCCAACAGGGTGATACGTGACAACTTGTCACCCATTGCTTGCCTGCACTGCTACGGACAGGGGACATCCCCCTCGGAGGGGCATACAAGGGGCAGGCCAGGCACCGCAGGGACAGGATCAGGGGATGCCAGAAGGAGGCAGTGAAGGGGTGGTGGGTGCAGGAGTGTCACCGGCAACTGCAGTGGAGGTGTCTGACTCAGTGGGGGCCGGCACCACTGTAGGGCACAACTCAGATGTTGTGGGTGCTGCAACCACTGCAGTGGGCCGGTCAGATGGAGTGGACTGGGTCCCCACTGCAGTGCCCGAGTCAGACGGGGTGGTTGTGGACTCCACTGCAGTGCACAACTCCAAGGGAGTGGAAGGGGGGCAGATGAGGTGGGCAGGACAGAGGGGGGACCCGGTCTCCACACCAGTGGCACAAACAGGCAGAGCGTCTGGTTTGGGGGTGGAAGAGCAAGTGGTAGGGGGGAGGGCCTAAGCAGTTTGGGGATGCGGTATCGGTGTGTGGGGGAACCTGGGGCAGGGTGTGGCGGTGGAACCTGTGCAGTGGTGGCCTGGGGGATGGAGGAGAGAGACTGTGTGGTGGAGCTGCGTGGTGGTGGTGGTGGGGTCTTGCCCTTCCTGGTCCGGGGGGACTTACGAATGGGGTCCTCTGTCTGCCTGTGCCTGGGGGAGGGTGTCCGGGTGTGAGGGGCACTCCCCTCTGTGTGTGGTGGTCGCCTCTTCCGCCTGGACTTCGTGTCAGGTGTATCTGTGGGGAAGAGGCCAAGCTCACAGAGGAAGAGCTTCTGGGAGGGGGGTTGCAGGTGAGGCAAGGGAAGGGCTTTTGGAGGGAGAGGCATCTGAGGACTGCGCAGTGCTCGTGGATGCGTGTGTGTGTGTCTGGGCCCCAGCCCCTGTGAGTGAGGTATCAGTCCCCTGACTGTGCGTGCGTGTGCGTCTGGATTTTGGTGTGTGTGTCTGTGTGCTGCTTGTGTCTGTGCTGGTGCGTGCCGGTGCCGGTGTGTGTGTGCTTGGGACAGGTAGGGTGCTGGGTATTGTGGATGGGGCAGAGGTAGGAGGGGCGAGGGACTGTTGCAGGAGGGACACTGCTGCCGTCAGTGAGGAGGCCATGGACTGATTGGTCCGATGTAGGGCAGACATGCCAGATGACATGCCCTCCATGAATGACACCAGTTGTGTCAAAAGACCCGTGTGTGCATGGAGGACACTCAGAATTGATGTCTGCCCTACATGGATCTGTTTCAGCAAGTCCACAGACTCCACACTCAGGGCAGCAGGGGGGACAGAGGCAGGGGGTGCGGTGCCTGGCATGAAGGAGACACGCTCCCCTACACGGGAGCCTCCACGGACATGTGGGATGGGAGCAGATGGGAGGGTGGAGATGGTGGTGGTGGCGGGGACAGACTTGCTTGACGTTGCCTCTGGTCTGCTGACACCCGCCTCCACAAGGGAGTCCTCACTGGAGATGCTGTTTTCCCCAGCCGAGGTGGTCGTAGCTGAGGTATCCTCAGTGTGGCTCCCCTCACCCTCCGTGCCACTGGGTCCCTCGGTCTCCCATGCAGTGGACCCAGTCTGGCTCTGCCGCTCCTCTTGGTCCGTGGAGCTGTCTCCTCCTGTGGCCGTGGATGTATCTGCAAACAATCAGGATAAACAGAGCAACATTAGTCACCTGTACTGACCACACACACCACAGTAAGTACAGCACATCACAGAGCAAGCCCTGCCATCATTTGCTAGACATTGCAATTCGTGCTGACACTGATTTCAAGAAGCCCATTGTCTGCCTGACAGTCAGTCATGCCACACATATCCTACCTGTCCATGCACCCATCTGTCTGCTGCCTGTTGTATGCGACTAATCATATGTGCACACATGCACCACATACACAGTTGTTGGACATCCAAGAGTATATATGGAAATGTGTCACTCCAAACACATGCCATCTCCTGCCACTGACTCAGTACATGTGTCAGGAAAAGTGATGGGCAAAGTCTCTGTTGATATGCGGGTTTTGCTTCCATCACCAGACACAATGATGTCCTCATGTCCTGATAGACAATGCAACAATGGTGTGCATGCAGGACATATCACACCACTGCTGGATCACCCTTTGCGATTGGAATGTCATGGCACAGGCCTGTCTGGCAAGTCAGTCATAACTGTCTCCTGTCACAGGGGCAGTGCATACACACAACACCAGTCTGCACTGTGTCACAATCAGGGGAGTTTTAGAAATGTAAGCCCTGTAGCTGACAGGTGCACATGTGCACCCCTGGCCACCCACATCATGAGGACTGAGATGATCCCACGTCAATCAAATGAGACATTTGAGTGACTGCAAACACAAATCCATACACATGAGCACTTCACCGTCTGATGAGAATGAACCAAAGCTGCCGGCACCTCAATGTTTCATACAACATTGTGCACAGTCAAGGGATCAGAGACCTATGCATTGACCTATGTGCAGATCCCATAGTCATAACTCAGATGGCTGGCCACCCCAAATTGTTAAACACTCCAGGAGTCCAAATAGCAAGGCCACACCACGGTGACACAGAGGCACACACCTGAGTGCACTCTTCACAATGCCCAATATGTATGCTGACACATGGGAGTGGGAGAACAGAGTGCCTTCGATGTACGGAGTAGGCATTACAGTCCTGGTCCATGTGCAACATGGTATTACCCTGAACACTAGGCAGGTGGCTATGCATGTGTCACACACATGATGTACATACTTCTGAGGCCCCTACCTTGGTCTCTGCAGCAGCATGGGTGTGTGGCACATACCCCAGACATGTGGTGAGTCAGAGCAGCAATTGGAACACATATTAAAGCCATACCCAGAGTACATGTCAGATCACAGGCAATGTGAGCAATTGTACCACCCATGCAGCCCACCACAAAGTTCCTGTAACTGATGCTGTCCCCAACTTGAACCACAGGTAACTGCAAGTACACAGTACCCAAGTGACCTAAGTCACAGACTGTAAGGGCCACACCTGTGTATCAGATGAGGAGGGGGCATGACACAAGTGAGGGACATGAGTCCAGGACGACATGACAGTTGTACTGTGGAAGTGGAACCAGGCTAAAGGAGTGCATAGAGCATGTCAGTCATAGTACACAGTTGAGGCTAGCACTTACCCCCTCCTTGCTGCTGTCTGGCCTTCAGCTGCCCATCCAGGTCAGGGAAGACCACCGCCAGGATCCGGAGCATGTGGGGGGTCAGGGTCCGGTGTCCGCCCCTCCTGCGAGGAGGCGACAGCTTCAGCTGGACCCTTGCGATCCTCCGGGTCCAGCCCCGAAGGTCCTGCCACCTCTTCTGGCAGTTGCGGATCCTGCGCCTGTAGACCCCCACAGATCGTACTGCCCGGACGATGGTCAGCCAGATCTCCTGCTTCTGGTGGGCATCAACCTGTGAGGATGACAAAGTGAAAAGGCCATTACTACACATGCCACATTTCCGTGCATCACACAGTTGGATATACATGTCTCAATCACAGGGGCATATGATCTACACAGGTAGTGCAACTATGGCTATGAACAGTTTGCCAGCAGTTACTAAATGGTATCATTGCCTGGGAAGTAAAACCTTGTTGGAATGCACTGTTACTGCACTATACCTGTTCAGTGCATGTGACTACACACTTTGGGGGGTGACAACTACTCAGTGAGCATGCTAGCCACTGGTGTACACACTGTACGTCTTGCTAGTCAGACAACATGCACAATTAGTAAGGCAGTGGACAGCACACTCACCTGCTCCCCTGGTTTCCCATACAGCTTGCTGTACTGTGGAAGGAGGCTGTCCAGCAGGGCCTGGTTCTCCTCAGTGCTGAAGGCTGGGGCTCTATCCACAGTACGTGCCATTGCAGTAGCCAGAGGATGCAGAGACAGCAGCAGTGGTAGTGGCAGATGTCGTCCTGGAGCATGTAGTGCAGGCAAGTGAGCTCTCAGGGGAACAGCCAGCATTATATGTGTGCTGCAGAGGCAGATACTGTCCCATGTGTCCAAAGTGATAGGTCCAAGTCGTTTGCATCTTCTGAATCTGGCCAATCCATGGAATTGCACCACTTATACACGCCCACAGCATCCTTCAAAAGTTCAACTTCATGACACCCATTAATTTGCAACATTGTTGTGGGTGGCCAACTGAATTCACTGCATCCGACTCGTTAAAGCTTCGAAAACGCGTCCGTTACCATGTCAGGCCATAGCCAATTCATGCACACCGATCGGTCCATTGCTGTACAACGCGTATTTCGAAACAACACGTCTCCGCTCACATCATATGCAATGGCCAATGCGTGCGCACCGATCGGTCCATTGCTGAACAACGCGTATTTCGAAAAACAACACGTATCCGTTCACATCATATGCAATGTCCAATGCGTGCGCACCGATCGGTCCATTGCTGTACAACGCGTATCCGCTCACATCATATGCAATGTCCAATGCGTGCGCACCGATCGGTCCATTGCTGTACAACACTTCTCCGCTCACATCATATGCAATGGCCAATGCGTGCGCACCGATCGGTCCATTGCTGTACAACGCGTATTTCGAAAAACAACACGTATCCGCTCACATCATATGCAATGGCAAATGCGTGCGCACCGATCGGTCCATTGCTGTACAACGCGTATCCGCTCACATCATATGCAATGGCCAATGCGTGCGCACCGATCGGTCCATTGCTGTACAACGCGTATCCGCTCACATCATATGCAATGGCCAATGCGTGCACACGGATCGGTCCATTGCTGTACAACAGCGTCCCTGTACAAGTCACTCGCATATGTCACCATGCTTGTCACTGGTGAACGTATGCCAGCCACATTTACTTGCCAGGGACTCAGGGGCACACCTACGACACCACAGCCTGTCCACACTGTATCCTAAGGCATGTAAGGCTGCATTACCTTTTCTGTGTATGGGGGTCAACATGTGGTTTTTTGGGTGGCACTTGGGGGCAGCCACTCCCAGGCTGTGCACGTGTTCATGGGGACAGAATCCTTTGTGTGTTGTGCACATGACCACTGTGATGTGCAACTGTTCATTTCAGAGCATGTGGCATGGTCACATTTCCAGGTTGTGTATGTGTATGTCATGTCACATACCCCCTGAGTCCCATGTGGGAAGGTATGTACGTCACAGGGTGACCCATTGCCACAATAGTGATGGCCCTCCACAGTCTGTGTGCATGTTGTGTTTCCGATGTCTCTGATTCCATGTGCACAATGGGAGACAGTCTCCACATCCACGTTGTTTGTGCATGGACTTTGATGTTGTGCGTGTGTGTGTCACAGACGTCCATGTCTGTCCTGCAGAGGCAACAGGGGCCACTACCTGTGGGAGTCATGGTTGTTTTGCTGACGTGTACATGATACGCCATGTCATGCCAGTGTCCATGTGGCAATACAGGGTCCCTGGGAATCTACCTGTCAATGAGCTGTGATGCCTGTGGCACATCTGTCCTGACATGTCACTGTGGTGTGTGTTTGGAACGTGACAGCAGTAAATGGGTACTGTGACACAGCCTAATGATTTCCCATAGCACAACCTGGAACTTGTTGTCAACACATGTTGAACTGTGATGTTAGATGTTGGCCATGTAGGTGCCATATATGTCCATACAGAACGGCACACACATCAGGTACTTGTGTCTCGTAATGATGTATCATGTGATATTGAGTATGGTCAATGGCACATATGTGGGGTGACTGACAATCTTTCTTTCTTCACCTATGCACTGCAGGGCACCAGCTGTCCATAGACCATTCCCTGACCTTGCAACGATGGTGGAACGTGACTGCATCCGACGGTACCGCTTCAACAGGGCGCTGATTGAGGAATTGGCGGTGCGGTTGGCCCCACATTTGCAACCTGGCCGGCCATACCCTACAGCGCTGACCCCCAAGGTGAAGGTGATGGCAGCCCTACACTTCTTTGCCACTGGTACCTTTCAACACACTGTGGCGTCTGCTGGTGGGATGTCACAGACCATGTTCAGCCGTGTGCTACGCGATGTTTTGGAGGCAATGTTGAGATACCTGAACCAGTACATCTATTTCCCTAAACGTCAACAACTCACTGACGTCAAGAGTGACTTCTATGCCCTGGGGAGGATGCCACATGTCATTGGCTCCATTGATGGGACACATGTGGCTTTGGTACCACCACAGGCACATGAGCAGGCATACAGGAACAGGAAACATTATCATTCGATCAATGCTCTGGTGGTATGTCTTGCAGATATGAGCATCTCACATGTGTGTGCCCATTTCCCCGGTTCGGCACACGATGCCTACGTGATGAGGAGTAGTCGCATCCCGAGGATGATGTCACAGATGCAGAACCAGCGTGCCTGGCTTGTCGGTGTGTACTGACTTTGTACCATTGTGTGTGTTCTGCTATGTTGTATTCCGCCCTCTTTTCCAACTCAGCTAATGTGCAATTGTCTGTCTGTAGGTGACTCCGGATACCCCAACATGCCGTGGTTGCTGACACCCCTCAGGAACCCTGTGACACCAGCCCAGATGCGCTACAATGAGGCACATGGTCGGACCAGGAGAGTGATCGAGCGGACATTTGGTCTCCTGAAGAGCCGCTTCCGCTGCCTAGACAAGACAGGAGGGGCCCTCCCATATGCCCCAGCAAAGGTGTGCAAGATTGTCATCGTCTGCTGCATGCTACACAACCTGGCAGTGCGGAAGGAGTTGCCTCTCATCCTGGATGACGATGACCAACATCCGCCACCTGTGGAGGATCCTGGCCTGGGCCACGATGCCAGTGATGATGATGATGATGAGGGTGATGTCCGCACACAGCTCATCACCAACTTCTTCAGCTGAATGTGAGTATCCAGAGATGTCATGTCAATGATGTGAGTTTGCATGATATGTGTGGGTGGTGCTCTGGTGCTGTTTGAGTGTGGCCATGTGCTACTTGACTGGATGCGTGCAGCGATGTGTCCTTACAGGTAGTCTGTACTCCCCAACAGTGTTGACATGCTAACTTGGTTTTGTGTAGGTATCTTGTGACATGTATTGGGCATGAGTATTGCAGTTCTGTCCTGTTCTTCAGTGCTTTTGACTGTGTGTCATGTCTGTCCTTCACAGGGTGCTTTCAGAGTTGTTTGGTCAACTTGGATCCCCCGACACCATGATTCAGCTTTCAGGGTGGCAGCAGTCGTTTCCCTACAGGTGATGTGCCACACACCCCTGGACTTTATTTCTTCTACACTTTTTGACTGTGTGGCCACTGCCACGTGGGATTACCTTGCATTTGTAGTGGAAACAACATGTTACAAATGTGTAATAAACCTGTGCTTCACTTTGGGATGTGCGTTGTCTGTGGTCACACATCTGACTGACATTTGCTTACTGCACCTGTGGGCTAGTTAACACAGACTCTGAATAGGTGTGGTGTCTGTGCATTCCACTGTATTTCCTGGCAACATCAGTGTAGGCGATGAGTCAGATGGCCCTGGTGTCTATGTGTTGTGTAGCCCTAGTGGTGTGTCTCCCTCATATGTGTCACGTCGCCATGACTCACATGACGGTGTTGAACTTGCTGTGGCAGTTAGCATGCACAGTGTCATTTAGCAGATCATCATCTCCATGACAAAAACAACGTTGGAATCACAACAGAGGCAAGTATGGTGTATTAGTGAGTTTATTTACATACATGTGTGAGGATAGTGCACAGGATGGTGGGTGCTGTACATTGGTATTGGAATCCAAAGTTCCCAGATGAGTTGGAAGTGTTGGTAGCAGAAATGTCCTGAGTAAAGTCCACAGTCATCTGATACATTAGTCCAACTTAAACTCCCCATGTCATGTGGGAGAGTTGTGTTGCATTCGACAGGGTGAACAGTTTGCACACAAAGGAGAATCTCCAGAACAGGTGTTGTGTTCCTGGGGGATGTACATGGCCATCGGCCTCTCAGTTGTCCTTCCTCGGACGACCCCTCTTCTTTCTGGGGGGACCCTCACGTGCAGGCCGCTGCGGTGCAGAGGACTCTCCACCAGAGTCATCCTCCCTCCCTGTGGCAGTTGCAGTTGTTGCGGCACCAGATGTTGTGGGCACACAGGGAGGTGTGGACATGTTGGTGCTAATCTGGCGGAGGCATGTCAATATGTCCCTCTGCACCGCTGTCAGTTCTTCCAATGTGTCCCACTTGGACTCCATGCCAGACATGTGTGTCTCCACACGGGACATGTGTGTCTCCACACGGACATGTGTGCTCACACGGGACATGTGGGAGTCCAAGCGGGCATGATGGGCAGCCTGCTGCTGTTGAATGTCCTTGAGGATCCCCACTACCTGGCTGACCTCTCCGGTGCTATTCTGGTACGCATCAGCAATGCGTGCCAGTTGTGGGTCATCATGCAGTCCAGACCCCTCTGCAAACAGCGACCTCTGCCTACCACCCCTCCCACCACCCCTGGACACACGTGCGGGAGCTGCCGTGGCACGCACAGGTGACCCTCGGCCCCCTTGCGGGGTTGGTACTGGGGTTGTTGTCCGTTGCTTCACGGTGGGCTGTGGTCCCTGTGCTGTTGTCATTCAGTGTCCTTGGTCTGTCCGTGTCGGCGGGGGTGGTCTGTGTGTTGGCAGATGTTGGAGGAATGGGTGCAGGGGTGCAGATGGTGGTCCTGCTGGTGCTGCATGATGACTCACACCGGAGGTGCCAGGTTGGTCTTCGCCATCCGATGAGGGCAGAGGCAGTTCCACACCAGAGAGCTCAGGGTCCCCCGGAGCCTGGGACAGGGACTCCTCCTCATCTGCTGCTGTTTCCCCATCATCACCTGTTTTTGGAAGAGACACACAATGTATGTTATGTTTCTGCAGGCATCAATGGTTCAAACACATGACAGTTGTGACTGTACCTCTGGATGCGGCCCTGTACATTGCATTGTCCTAAGTTGTCACAGTCAGAGGTTGATATTGGTGTGGCTCATTGTCCTGCCAACCTGATGCATTTCAATGTGGATGTTGAGGTGTGTGCATGACCAGCATTGGTGGTATTTGGTTGACATCCGGACCTCCTTCTCCCCCCAGCCCAGTTATCCTACCATGAAGCATGCCACACTTGCAGTGGGTGCAGGTTGACTCTCAGGATGTCAGTCAGTGGTGTCCTGCTGTTGGTTGGTGCCCAGTTCCCAGCAGGTCCTGGTACTCCCCACAACAGAGCACCATTGTCAGACATCTTGGAAGTGGCTTTTCACTCCCTGTGAGGTGTGCATGCTTCAGTGTGAGCTTGCTGGGCCATGTGGGTGGGGGATGTTGAGCTGTGACTACCACTCCCATCATGCTATTGCCTACACCCCCCTTCCCAGCATGCCCATACTTCCTTCCTTTTGAGTGGACTTCACTGTGTGTGAGTGTGACAGCAATGGCAAGATGGCTGACAGTGTGGTCCTGTTGTTTGTTGGCTGCACAGTTCCCAGCAGTGGCCTTGTGCTCCACACAGCATGAGGCCAGTGTCAGTACATTCTTGGAAGTGGCTATTTCACTCACTGTCTTGTAGAGCACTGGTCCCAGGTGTGTTGTTTGGAGTTAGTGTGAAGGGTGTGTGTGTGAAGAGCCTGCTGGTAGCTGTAGTCGGAGCTGTCACTCCTCCTTCCCCCAGGCCAGACATCCCACCATGAAACGTGCTTCCATTGCAGGGAGTGCAAGTTGGCTTTCAGGATGTCAGTCAGTGGTGTCCTGCTGTTGGTTGGTGCACAGTTCCCAGCAGGGCCTTGTGCTCCCCACAACAGAGCACCATTGTCAGACATCTTTGAAGTGGCTTTTCACTCCCTGTGAGGTGTGCATGCTTCAGTGTGAGCTTGCTGGGCCATGTGGGTGGGGGATGTTGAGCTGTGACTACCACTCCCATCATGCTATTGCCTACACCCCCTTCCCAGCATGCCCATACTTCCTTCCTTTTGACTCTGCTTCCCTGTGGGTTAGTGTGCTGTGCCGATAGGATGGCTGACAGTGTTGTCCTGGCGTTTGTTTGGCTACAAGTCCCAAAAGTGTCCCTATGCTTCACACAGCATAACCCAGTGTGGTAGTTCTTTGTGGGATATTTAATTAGAGTGTGAGGCAATGCATTCTCCCAGGTGAGTTGTGTGGAGTTTGTGTTAAGGGGGTGTGTGAGAAAAGCTGCTGGTAACTATGGTCAGAGCTGTCAGTCCTCCTTCCCACCCAGCCAGATATCCCACCATGGAACGTGCTTCCATTGCAGGGAGTGCAAGTTGGCTTTCAGGATGTCAGTCAGTGGTGTCCTGCTGTTGGTTGGTGCACAGTTCCCAGCAGGGCCTTGTGCTCCCCACAGCAGTACCCAGTGTCAGCCATCTTGTCAGTTATTTTCCACTCCCTGTGATGTGAGCATGGTTCAGAGTGGTGTTGATGTGCAAATTGTGAGGGTGACCAATATCTGAGACTACAACTCCCATCATGCTATTGGCTACACTCACTTCACCAGCATACACAGAATTCCTTCCTTTCAGTGAGCTTCCCTGTGAGGTGGTATTCTAGTGGTGGCAAAATATCTGACTGTGTTTGTTGGTTATATTTGTGCACTGCCTTGCTCTATTTGTTGTTAGGTTTGTACATGTCATGACACAGTTACATGTCACTATGAGATGGCATGTATTGTGTTTATCTGACTAACATACACATCTTGGGATGATTATCTTTTGGTTGCTGTGGATTTGCTAAGGGTGCATGGTTTGACTATCCCCTTGACAGTGATGTGTGTGTATTGTCACACAATATTGTGTATATTGGTTGTGTACTCACCAGGCTCTGGGATGTTTGATAGTCCATATACGCTCACTGGTGGTAGGATGGCCCGCACCTTCTCCTCCCAGGGCCTGAGGTATAGTGGTTTGGCAGGAGGGCCACTGCCGGTGCGCTGACTCACGGCGTAATCCTTCTTGAGTAGGTCCTTGACCCTCCTGCGCACATCATACCACCTGTTCTGGATGTCTTCCTTTGTGCGCAAACATGGTGATTGTGCGTTCACCCTGTCGACGATCCTCTCCCACATCTTGGTTTTCTGCGACATGGGGGTCTGTTGGACCAATGTACCAAACAACTGTGGCTCTACCCTGAGGATCTCATCTACCAGGACTTCCAATTCACTGTCTAGGAACTTTGGATTCTTCTTTGGGGGCATGGTGATGGGTGGTGGTGGGGATGGATGTGTGTGTGAGTGTGCAAGTGAGGGTGGGTGAGTGTAGGTTTTGCTGGGTGAATGTGAGGGTGCTATTTGGGAGGTGCTAATGGTGTGTGGCTTGTGTGATGGATGAGTTGTGAGTGTGTCTGTGGTTGCTGTCTGATGGTGTTCTGTGCTGGCAGGTCAGTTGAATTTGCAAAGGATCATGGTAGGGATTTGTGGCCTTTATATGGGTGGAGTTGTGGGTGTGTCCTTATTCCATGTTTTTTCCCCCTGAATTTATTGACTTTGTCATTGCTTGTTTGGCCCTTTTTTTTGTATTTTTTCCTTTGAGTTTTTTAGGCAAGTAGGAGACGTTCTACTGACCAGTAGGACGCTGCAGTTGGCTCGTGCGGGCTTCTCCGAGTCTTTCAAGCTGGGTTCTTGCTGGGTTTCATGTGCGGCGTACGCGTCGGTCGCGGAGTATTGGGTTGCTTCGGCTGGGTTTTGTATGCGTGTCGGTCGTACGGCTTGGGCTCCGTGCGACTCGGTCTGGTTTTCCACGCATTGCATCGTACTGCGCGGGTACGTTTCGGTCGGGTTCATTCCTGGTGCCTGTCAGTCGGTTCGATTCGCGTAGTTTCCCGGCCGGATAGCTTGTTTCCGTGCGGTTCGGTCGTTCGGCTTGTGTTCCGTACGAGTCGGTCGGGATTCACATGCATTTCATCGTACTACACGGGACGGGCAGCGCCGGTACGTGTCGGTCGGACAACATTCCCGTACCGAGTCGGTCGGTATATTTTCCGGCCCGAATCGGAATCGGCCCCATAGTTGTTAAAAATATTGTTTTTTAGTTAGTGTTATGTATTTTAAAATGTATTTTAAATGTATGCGCTCTATTTTTGTGTGTAAGTATTGCTTTTGTTTTTTAATATATGTGTTAAATTTTTAGTAGTTATTAATTTTATTTTAATTAAATTTTGCATTTTAGTTCCATAGCGGGTTGTGGGTTTATAGGGGAATAGGGTGGGAAGTAATTTAATTATAATTACATTATTAATATGTTTTTTTAATTAATATTTATTTATTAAATATTTTATATTGTTAACTGTGGGAATTAATTTATTCTTAATTATTTTTTTTATTTTTTATTATTATTAATTAATTGGTAAATATGTTAATTGTGTTATTTTTTTAGAAGCGGGTTGTGGGTTTATAAGGGAATAGGGTGGGAAGTAATTTAATTATAATTAAATTATTATAATTTGTTTTTATTAATATTTATTTATTTAATATTTTATACTGTTAATTATGGGAATTAATTGATTATTAATTATTTATTGGTTGTTAATTATTATTAATTAATTGGTAATTAAGTTAATTGTGTCATGTTTTTAAAAATGGGTGGTGGGGTTTATAGGGGAATAGGGTGGGAGGTAATTTATTTATAATTAATTAATTATTTATTAATTAATGTTAATTAATTAATTAAAATTTAAATATGGCAATTGTGTAATTCATTTGATGTGTGAGTTGTGGGGTTTATAGTGGTAAATGGTGGGAAGTAATTTTTTCTTTATTAATTAATGATTTGTGATTAATTGATATTAATTTATTAATGTAAAATTAGTTATGGAAATTGTGTAATTATTTTTAGGTGTGTGTTGGGTTTATTGGGGTAGAGGGTGGAAAGTAATTTAGTTTAAATTAAATAATCATTACTTGATCATTAATATTCATTTATTATTTGATAAATATTTTTGTAATTGTTTATTTTTAATTTGGTTGTGGATTTTGGTTCTATAGGGGTAACGTTTGGTTAGTATATTTAATTTTATCTGTTTTAAAGTGTTTTTAATTAATTATATTTGTTTAATTGATAGATAATTGTGTTAATTAAGGAGGTACACGTTTTTAAAATTTAGATGTGTGTTGTAAATTGTGTTGTGTTATAGGTTCGGAAAAAATATTACATTAATGTAATAATTAATGTTTTTTATTATAAATAATTTGTATTACAAAAAAATTATTTGTTTGAAAATTTATTTTTTATTTTTATAAATTAATTTTTGTATGTAATTTTTAGATTTTTTAACATTATAATGTTTCTATGGGGCCCATTACGATACCCGGCGTAAAAAAATCCGCCAGGCATGGAAGCGGCAAAAATCCGCCCGCACACACCGTCTGAACACCGACCACGCCATTACGATTACACAAACCGAAAACCGCCATCGGCGGAAAAATCACACAAAATACCGCCCGCCAACGTCCGAGTCGGAGTCAAACCGCCCGCCACGGACGGAAACACGCACGACAACACAAAACCGCCCGCCCTCACGGCCGACACACCGCACGTGAAATTACGATCGCACCGCCATGAGCGCGGGAAAACCACAAATATACCGCCCGCCAGCGCAAACAACGCCGATGAGAATCGACACGGCAGAAGCCATGGCGCCCACGTACCTGCACAGAAACCATCCGCTCACAAAACCAATAGCACACAACATGGCCAACAAGTCCACACAGCAAGGCACGCACAAATACACAAGCACAGTACACATCCCGAAAACACCCCCCGGACAAACAAAAATACAAAGGCCAGAACCCCAGACACAACACACCTGAAAACAACAGACCATGAGGACACACCCACATAGGTAAGTACAAAAGCAGCACTCCCACAGACCACAACCCCTTGCTACATTGCAAACCAGAGAGGAGAGGAGAGGACACAGTGACACAGCAAGGACAGCAGCACACCACAGAAACGCACACATCACAACCACCACCACCACCACCACCAAACACCTGCACCACAAACCCCCTGCACATTACACAACACACACCGCACCAGCACCACAAACACCATGGCACCACAAAGAATGCCCAAGTTCACGCCCATTGAGCTGACGGTCATGGTCGACGAGATCATCAAGGTGTACCCACAAATCTATGGGAACATGGTCCAGCACACACCACTAGCCACCAGAAACAGAATGTGGAACCGGATCGTAGACCAGGTCAATGCAGTCGGGACCCTGCCCAGGAACAGAGGAGAAATAAACAAACGTTGGAATGACGTAAAGAGCCTGGTCAAGAAGAAGGAGGGCAAAAACAGAGAGCTGGCTGCCGTCACTGGCGGAGGGAATCCCGCGCTCTTCAAGACCTTCAAAGCGTGGGAGGAGAAGGTGCGAGTCATAATACATCCGGAGATCCTCGCCGGATTAGCAGGGGGAGTGGAGGCTGGTAAGTACAAACTAATGTATACCAGCACACCGCTATGTACTCACATGCACTACCACCATGCCACAGCTCCCAGGGACAAACACCCCCATGTCCAGCACACAATACACAACACATCACACACACATGCAACAGACACCACCACACACAGCCCAAACCGAACAACTGTAACATACGTGGGGACATGTGTACACTCAGCCAGCCACGTAACCACCAACAGGTCCCCAAATATGCCAGAAGCGCCACAACGAGCACCCACCACACCCATGTGTCCGCCACAGCTGCACTAACCGACAAGTAACAGGTAAGTGGCAGGAACACAAAGTGCAGTGGGTGGGACGGTGGACAGCCCAAGTACAACACACACCAGGCCCCTAGTCCCACAGCACAGCAAGGAGGAGCATCCCCCACACCCCACAGCCACGTGTCAGCCACCGCAGTGCACAACGACAGCCGAAAGGCAGACATCACGGTCCACAGCAATCGGTGTCAGTGGGTGTCCAGCCACCCCCACGACCCACAACACCCCCCCACCCCCACAGACCTGCAACATGGAGCACCCCCGCTTAGAGCCATGTGGCATCCAGTACAGTGCACGCACGAACAACTTGCAGGTGGGAAACTGGACAGGGCTGGATTACTGGAGGCATGAGGACCGGAACACGACCAACACATGGGACATGTCACGTAGCAGACGAACACGCAGCACCGCCCACCGTCACGAACAAGTGAACAATGTGCACACGGACATGAACAACAGACTCACACCCCACATGACCCATCACAGACATAGCAACACCCAAGGAGCCACGTCTGCATGCACAAGCCACACTGAATATAGTACCACACGGCAGCCACTGTGCAACTCATCACACACAACCGAAACACCATTGAAGTCCTGTCCATGTAGCCCCTACTGCCTGTCAACCACACACCCCACAACTACGCCTATGTAAGACAAACAACACTAGACGCAACAGAGCGGAACAACATAAATGCACACGAACACCACTGAACCCATCAAACACACAGACACACCATGCACATACAACATACCATCCATCCCATCCGTCAGCCCCAGTCTCATGAAAGGCATGTCATCCGCACAGCTGCCACACATACAGCAGTCACGCTAAGATACATGCCCATGACCAACCATGTGCCAGAAGTCAATGAAGCGCACGACACACTGTGAGCAACAACACACAACATGGGCCACACCCCCCGAGCACTGCAGTGATGCACATGGCACAGGGCAGCACGCACACCAAGGAGATGGGACAACTGCAATACGTTGGCTGGCACACAACCATCACTCACTCATAACGATGCGTCCAATGCCATGTCCAGTAATCACAACAGACAGCAAATATGCAGGCCATGTCAAGCATGCACACACCTCAAACCATGCACTGTCATGCTGCCACAACACATGTCACGTTCGGCACCCATGGCTCACAGCATGTACCCCAAAAGCATATTCCCTCCCAAATGCGAATCTGGGGCATGGCCCCCATGTTGCCATATGCGTTCCTAAGCGTTCCATTTGAACCCCAAAAGCATATTCCCTCCCAAATGCGAATCTGGGGCATGGCCCCCATGTTGCCATATGCGTTCCTAAGCGTTCCATTTGAACCCCAGAAGCATATTCCCTCCCAAATGCGAATCTGGGGCATGGCCCCCATGTTGCCATATGCGTTCCTAAGCGTTCCATTTGAACCCCAAAAGCATATTCCCTCCCAAATGCGAATCTGGGGCATGGCCCCCATGTTGCCATATGCGTTCCTAAGCGTTCCATTTGAACCCCAAAAGCATATTCCCACCCAAATGCGAATCTGGGGCATGGCCCCCATGTTGCCATATGCGTTCCTAAGCGTTCCATTTGAACCCCAAAAGCATATCCCCTCCCAAATGCGAATCTGGGGCATGGCCCCCATGTTGCCATATGCGTTCCTAAGCGTTCCATTTGAACCCCAAAAGCATATTCCCTCCCAAATGCGAATCTGGGGCATGGCCCCCATGTTGCCATATGCGTTCCTAAGCGTTCCATTTGAACCCCAAAAGCATATTCCCACCCAAATGCGAATCTGGGGCATGGCCCCCATGTTGCCATATGCGTTCCTAAGCGTTCCATTTGAACCCCAAAAGCATATTCCCTCCCAAATGCGAATCTGGGGCATGGCCCCCATGTTGCCATATGCGTTCCTAAGCGTTCCATTTGAACCCCAAAAGCATATCCCCTCCCAAATGCGAATCTGGGGCATGGCCCCCATGTTGCCATATGCGTTCCTAAGCGTTCCATTTGAACCCCAAAAGCATATCCCCTCCCAAATGCGAATCTGGGGCATGGCCCTCATGTTGCCATATGCGTTCCTAAGCGTCCCATCTGAACACCAAAAGCAAAGTACAAACCAGACCCAGGATGGGCCAGGAGCCCGCATACACCAGAGTCACAATAAGTAGGGGCACAGCAACACACCCATCGGCATGGCCAATCCGTCCCATGCCACATGTGCACAGCACACAGTCCCATTGCCAAGCACACACAACTACAGATGCTACAGCCACACACACGCCTCCGGGACAACCCATGTACGAGATTGCACGAACTGTTAATGTCAGACGACAAATACATACTTCGCCTGGTGCAACACAATAACAAATCTCATTCTCTCCACAGGTGACGAACTGCTGGATGCTGGGGATGGAGCCAGCAGCCAGCACAGCCAGCCTACAAGCCCCCAACGAGGACACACGGATCTGGAGGATCTGTCCTCCTCTTCGGACACGGACCACCAAGCAGGCCCATCTGGTGTGGCAGGGCCCAGCCGCTCCCCAGGACCCCTCCTACCCACCAACCCATCATCCAGGGCTGCTGAACATTCCCAGCCCCCTGCTGCCACTGTCGTTGTGGCCACACCCACGGTCATTGTGGCCACTACCACTGCCGCAACCGCCACCATCGCCGCACCGACCACCACCGCCGCCACCACCACCACGTCTTCGCTGGCACCAGCCCCAGCGCAGGTGGTGGCCCGGCCGACTGGATCCACCCTGGGAGCCACAGCGAGGACCGTGGTGAGCAATGTGGCTAGTGGGCAGGCCGGTGGCAGCAGGACTGGTAGGAGGAGCAGGGTCAGGGAAACGCCAGCCTCCCCTGGGAGCCATGCCCTGCCTCAAATGGCCAGAGTCCTTGGGGCCTATGAAGAGGCCCAAGGACAATGGGTCCGGTCTGCTTCAGACACGCGTGAGGTGCTGGGGGTGCTGAGGTCCATGGACGCCCGTATGGGCCAACTCGTGGACCTCATGGGCCAGCTGGTGGTGGCGGTGAGGTCACAGCCAGGGACAGCAGCTCCCCTCCGCCACCACCTGCCGGGGCGCAGGGTCGAGCAGCAGTGTCCAGTTCCCCTGCGTCCACAGCCAGTGAGCACACCTCAACCACCAGCAGGTCGCAAGCAGGCACCCCCTCGCAAACGTGGAAGGGGCCGTCCGAAGTGGAAACAGATCTCCCGGGAGGACTTCGCACGCTCCAGACGCAAGTGAGGCAGCCAGCCAGCCTTCCGCCAGCCTTCCTTGACCACCCACTGCATTGACTTGGACTACGATCCCACTCCACACAGCCATCTGGATGGCATGTGTGTGTTGGACTATGGACATAGAACCAGTGGGTACACCCTGAGCATCACGCAGCCATGACCGACAGCTCATTGTCACTGCACGCACCACTTTCGTCATCACCTTACACACAATCACATGTCACAGTTTGAAATAAATGCACCTCTTCCACATAACTGCTGTTCGTGCCCTGTGTTTTATTTGTACGGAATACAACGGCCACCTTGGGCGGAAAGGCACCTGATGCGTGGCATGGCAATGGAATCCGGAGGGCCTGTAGGGACCTAGGGGTGGGAGACAGAACAGGAGCACATTCAATGAGTGTGTCACACACCCATCACACAGTACATGTCAACAACTACAAGCAATGTACACACATCGCACAGAGCAATAGGGCACAATGCCACAGCCACCAACAGTGGCATACTACCCTGGGCATGGAGCGTTGACACACAGCACGCAGTGAACAAACGGCCACCCTGACACAGCACACACACACCTGCACAGATACAGCCACATCAGCCGTCGTACATGGACACTCACCGTCAAGTGAAGTAGCGGGCAATGAGCTGCTGGCGCACATTACCAGCTTCCTCCTCTCCGCTGTCCTCCTCACTCGAGCTGTCCTGGTCTGCGGGCTGGGGCCCTGGTTGATCTCCGTCATCCACAATGAGGGGGATCTGCTTCCGAATGGCCAGATTGTGCAGCATGCAGCACGCCACCACTATCTGGCACACCTTCTGTGGGGAGTACGCCAGCGCACCCCGGTGCGGTCCAGGCACCTGAACCTGGACTTGAGGAGGCCAAAGGTACGCTCGACCACACGTCTGGTCCTCCCATGTGCCTCATTGTAGCGATCGTCTGCTGGGGTGCGAGGATTCCTCAATGGACTGAGCAGCCATGCCCCATTCGGGTACGCAGAGTCACCTGGGTGTGAGGGACACAGAGAACCGTTGCAATTCCAACTGGACAGGGGACAGCATCGCACAACCAGCACGCTACACCACTCCACATACTCACCGACAATACAGGCACGATCCTGTTGCATATTGGACATCAGTCGTGGCAAGATGCTGTTGCGCATTATGTGTGCGTCATGGGCCGAGCCTGGGAACTTTGCACACACGTGGGTGATCACCATGTCCGCAAGGCACACCACTTGCACATTCAGGGAGTGCGTGTGCTTCCTGTTGCGGTACAGGTGCTCAGTGGCCTGTGGTGGAACAAGGCCGACATGTGTGCAGTCAATGGCTCCAACGACGTGTGGGATTCTGCCAAGGGCATAGAATGCACCCTTCACTGCCGCCAATTCACGAGCCCTGGGGAAGCGGATGTACCTGTTTCGGTACAGCATCATGGCTGCCAGGACATCCCTCAGCACCTTGCTGAACATGGGCTGGGACATCCCTCCTCCAATGCCCACTGTGTGCTGGAATGACCCAGTGGCGAAGAAATGCATGGCGGCCATCACCTTAGCCATGGGGGTGACAGCAGTCGGATACACCCTGCGGGGACGGAGATGGGGTTCTAACATGGCACACAGTCGATGCAGGGTTGGCCTGTCCAGCCGAAACTTCCTAATAACCTCTGTATCGTCCATGTCCGCCAGCAATTGGTATGGGCGGTCAATGTTCGGTCTCCGCCTAGGGACAATGGCAGAGGACACATGTCAAAGCAACACGACACATAGCAATTTCGCATACACATCACTGACATGACTGAGCAAGCACATGAGCCACAGCCCAGCTGTCAAGCTGGGACGGCACGGCCACAATACACTTACACAGGTCTCCCAACAATGGCAATGGCTAGTGATACAAACCACTGCCATGTGCATGCACATGGGGATCTAGGCCCCAATGACTTGCGGGGCGTGCTGATGGGGACTGACTGCATATCCGTCAAGCGGCAACGCCACGGCAACATGAATGTCTGCTGAGCATGGAACTGCTTCCGCGGCTGGATGAGTATGGCACACGACGACGACGATGTGGGCACAGGCTGAGCGGCCAAAACAAGTGGGACCTGTGGCACGAGGGGATATGAGACAGTAGTAGGTGTCAGCACTGCACCCTATGTACAGCACTGTACGGATCACACCTCCCGAAACATTGACAGGTGTCCACATTGACAGCCCCATGCCAAGACGGCTGTGTGCTTGCAGTCACACATCACAGGTGAGAGGTTACATTGCACGTGCCAGGTGGCAGACGTACATAGTGGGAGCTGGCATGTGTGTGCATGTGTCTCCTGTTCAGGATCCACCAGATGGGCGCTGACTCTGTACTGACCATTGGACACAGCATGTTCCGTGGAAGGCTTGTGTGTGTGGGATGGTGGCACTGGATGTGCCTCCGTTGGGTGGGGGGCCATGCACAGGGCGGGTATGTCGATGATTGCGCATTGTTGGTCACGGTGGGTGCACCAACTGAAGATGTGTTGCCCTGTGTTCAATTCCTATGTCCGCATGATGATGGACTGTAGATGTGGGCAGACTACACATTGGTCGATGTGCTGTCTATATGCATGTGCCTTCACACCAGGCACAGCTGCCCCTGCACATGTGACCCCTGCTGGACTCGCTGCTGGGTCTGTGGAGCTGATGCACCTTCTGCGCGTGGGGCGGACAGCTCTCCTCACTTCCCTCATTGCGCATGTCATGACTTTGCCGCAGGTGACATGGATCATGGAGGGCCCACATGTACGCGTGGGTAGGCTACACATGATTGTACACTGGTCGCCACCCCCAGTCAGTGTTTCGAATGGGAAGGTTGTCGTGCTGGTGGTATGTTCGATGTGGCGGATGGGCGGGCCTAGGTGCGGGCTTACATTCCGGACATGGGGGTAGTTGGATTGGCGACTAGTTGCAGTACACACGGGACACGTCTCTTCCTTTCCACATCTGGGTCATCCCTTGTACTAACTGACAGTGATACAGTCATCTTCGCCCCAGCCCTCATGTCCTCCCCTCGCTCCCCCAATATGCATGCTCACCTGCGAGGCTAGCGCTTGCACAGGCAGCCCCAAGCTCGCACCAGAGAGGGCAAGGAGTGTATGTGTGGGTCCAGTTGCACGAGTGGGCTGTCTCAGGGTATGATGTGTTGCGGGACGCCGTCCACCTGCGTGGTGCCCCAAATGGAGACCCGGCCTGCATGGACTATGCATCACAGTCTTCGCCTTCCGGATCCGCCACCTGCGACACCCAGTGGCTGTGGCTGCCCTTGCGGCCATGCCGCGTCCGTCTGTGACTGATGGCCCACACATTCACTCTTTGGCCTCTCTGGGGAGGGCTCGGGGGTGGTGGCGCACGCGCTTGCACTTAGTCGCAATGGCATGTGGCGTGGTTGGTATAATGGGCAATGGATGGGATGGTGCGAGCCACCTCCCGTGACGTCAGTGCTGCTCGTGCTGTGGTGCGTCCCCCTACACTTCCATTTGACTTGTGCCATGCTAGACGTTGAGGTTCTATTGCCTGCGTGATATGACCAGGAGGAGCGCGAGGAGACCTCTCACACACCATGCTCCACTGCCATCCCGTGCCCTGTATCGCCTGTGCGGATTGACTATGTTGGGGTTACACCTGGTCGACTGGGGCTGTGTGTGCCTTGTCAAGGGGCATGGCGGGCGCACAACAGGATCCAGCTTGTCCACAGAGGGTGGGCTGAGGTGCGCCTGGTACCGCTTTGTACGTGTGCCCGGCTGCTGTGCACACACGTGTTCACTCCCCCCGACAGGTGTCCTCTCACAATGCCCAGGGAAGCGGTGGTGTACTGTTCATGACCCCTCCCGACACGGCGTGCTCCAACTTGGCATGTGCGCATCTACCCGTCACACCCACCCACCTGAGCACTGCGTCCATACGACTTCACACGACACATGTGTGTCTTCCACAGTTGTGCTACTCATTTGCGTTGACATCCAATACCAGTGGACTACATGGTCATGTCACGACTGCCGTGTACTTCACATACTCTCATCCTCTCTCATTCGTACTTGTGAAATGAGTCAGCGGAGACAGTTTTGGTTTCAAACATTATATTGAGTCTTCTGTCCTCTGTGATGCAGTATAGTGGACACTACTGGCAGCGGAATACATGTTGAGGATATACTGAGCATGATTGCAAATGGGATAGGGTGTGGGGTTACATGTGATTGGCTGTTGCATGTGGGATGTGGGCTTCAGAGTGACATCTGCTTGGCCAAGGCTGTGCTAATGTACATTTACGTATAGCTGCGGAGCTGCGGACTTTGACACAGACGGTATACATGTAGCCTACCAGACCGCTTGGCATCATGGGCACAGTCCATCTCAGTTCCATGTGACAGGTTTGCTGCGGTTGTTCCTCATGCACGCGTGCATGTGAGATGACATCAGGGCATGTGCTTGCGTGCATGCAGCGGCGTGCCACTTGTTGTTGCACTGTGGTGGTTACTGGACATGTCACAGTCACTGGGGTCGTGTTGTTGTTGTATGCACTTGTCGTCCATGCAAAGGTCCTGGTATGGGATTCCCGGGGCGGGGGTGGGAGGGGTGCAGCACCCACAGACTCCAGGCGACCTATTCATGTCCACTGAGCGGTGTGTGTGTCCACGGGCGCTGGATCCATGTCGTGTCCTGGTTGTTCGTGCAGTTCCGTCCATGTGGGTGCGATACACAGAGCCCATGCCACTGCCTCCCACGATGCATGCGGTGTTCCTGGATGTGATGGGGAACAGTGTGCATGTCCCGGTCATATCCGATGTCATGGCGATGTCGTTGATGGTGTGGTTACAGTTGCCGGTCGTTTGGTATGGCTGTTGTGGTGGTGACTGGCCAGTCCGTGCGGAAGCTAAGCATGGGTGCGGGGTTGGACATCATAGGTCAATCGGGGAACCTGCGTTGTGGTCCGACGAATTTACAAGTTGTCAGGTATGCGATGCCGTCCAGCAGGGCTTCCATGTCATTGGTGGTGTACATGTTTGCCAGCCAATGTAGCGGATGGTGGCTGTCAAGGTGTTGTTCGTAAGTTGTCCCTTGGAGGACCATGATGGGGCATGCTGGGTGACATTCGATGTAGCTGTTCTCGATGATCCGTCGTGTGGAGGCACAGTGGTCCCATTTCAGTGCGGGTGCGATGTTGGCCACATACGCCATGCCCCCATAGGCAGAGCAGGCCCTGTCGTGTGCGTCCAGAGGGAGGAGTAGTGGTAGCAGGTCCGCCTTCAGACATGCCGGGTTGGAGAGGCATATCTCCACGGGATGCTGGTAGGGACACCTCCGACAGTAGAAGACGGGCATGACGCAGCTGAACAATGTGATGCGGTAAGTCAGTCGGTAACTTACGTTCAGCAGGGACAGGAGATCGCATCCCAATGTATGAAACAGGTTGGTTTTGTACAGCTTGAGCTGTTCGGCGTAGTTGGGTAGGTGTGTTGCGGTTGCCATTTCGCAGCGGTGCGTTGTGGTGGCGTGCTCCGGCTGTGTGTGCAGTCTGCAATGTGCACGCTCCGAGGTTGCTGTGAGCTCTGTGTAGTCGTAGGGAGACAGGACTTGTGTTCTGTTGGCTTGTTTGGAGGACACGGGCCCTCTTCCCACATGCTTCTCAGACAGTTCAAGGTCAGTGATGTGTGACTCCTTCCAATTAACTTGCATGTGGCCGACATGGGGGAGTGTTTTCTTCTTTCTTCCCCGTCCGTTGTGTGCTTCTGTGATATGCGCTATCTGCCCTGTGGTCGGTCTCCTCGGCATGCCTGTGTTGGTCTATTCTTGGACAATGGCTGTATTCACCGGCTTCTGTCGTAGGGCTGTGGTTTCGGAGTTGGAATGGAAGGTCATTCAGTGCTGTCTGCTCTCCCTTGTGTGGGCGGCAGGCTGCCTTTCCGCTCTGCGTTGGGCCTTGTGTGTGAATGTTATTCTTGGGCCACCTGTTGTCGGTCCCCGGGCTCTTTGGTGTTCCGTTTTATATGTCTTGTTCATATGTGCAGGGTGGTATGGGTGTTTCAGTGTGGTACTGGCGTTCCTCTTCCCGAAGGGGCCCTGCTTCTCCTAGTTGGTGTTGCCGCCGCTGTGTGCTACGCCATGTTTGTTACACTGGGGTGTGTCCTGCTGTTGCGTGTCTTCACTGACATGTGTGCGTCGGTTGTGTGGCGTTGGGTGTTGTCCGTGAATTGGGCGTTGGGGACATGTCTGTGGCAGGCCTGTCACGTGTCATGTGCGTTCGGGGTGGGGCTGATGTGTGTGCTGCTTGGTTGTGTCCCTGTGTCTGTGTGCGACGCATGCATGGCGCTGCGGTTGGCCTCTGCGTTGTGCGCATGTGTGGCGGCGTCATCGCCGCTTTGGGGCCGTGACGGGGTCGTTGGTTCCTAGTCCCAGGTGGTGTGTACACATGTGTTACGCGATGTTACGATTTGGCCTGTGTGTCATATGTGGATGCAATGGTGGATGTGTAGTGTACACACGCTGGTGGGGGGTTGTCCGCTTTTTCCGCCCTTGCACTGTGTGCGCTGTTTGCGTGCACTTGTTGTGTGTGTGCCTACCTGCGTCTCCGCGGTACGTTGCGTCCTTGGTGGTGCATCAGCAGGAGCATGGGGAGGGCCTGCAGTGCTGGATTCATGCTCGGGGAGCCGCTTCTTCGTTGTCCGTGCTCGGCGTCCGTGTTACCGCTTCAGTTTGTCGTACGGTATCTCTTGGCCGTGGGAGCCGTTTGTTTGCGGCATCGTAATTTATGCGCCGGGCGGGACGTGTTTCGTCGGACGGTGTGTGTCAGTTGTGCTGCGCCGCTACGTGTACGGGCGCATTTTGATGGCGGACGGTGTTGCTGGCTTGCCGGCGGTGTTTGGCCTACTTTTCGCATCGTAATTGGGCGGGCGTGTGGACTGCTGCGTGCCGGCGGTAACTGGTGGTTTTTGCATCCGCCAGCACGGCGGTTGTGCTTCCGCCCGCCATCGTAATGAGCCCCTATGTTTTGTAATTTTTTTATATTTTTATATGTTTTGTTTTTTAGTTTTTTATTAATTTTTTGTATTGTAGATGATATTTTGTTTTTTTTTAAATTTAATTTTTCTTTGGCGGGAATAGTAATTTTTAACCCTCCGCTATCCAACACTTTCCATACTGTTGCACTCGCTGGAGTGGGAATAGTAATTTTTTCCCCTCCGCTATCCAACACTTTCTCTACGGTTGCACTCGCTGGAGTGGGAATAGTAATTTTATCCCCTACGCTATCCAACACTTTCCCTACTGTTGCACTTGCTGGAGTGGGAATAGTAATTTTATCCCCTACACTATCCAACACTTTCCCTACTTTTGCACTTGCTGGAGTGGGAATAGTAATTTTATCCCCTACGCTATCCAACACTTTCCCTACTGTTGCACTTGCTGGAGTGGGAATAGTAATTTTATCCCCTCTGCTATACAACACTTTCCCTACTGTTGCATTCGCTGGAGTGGGAATAGTAATTTTATCCCCTCCGCTATCCAACACTTTCCCTACTGTTGCACTCGCTGGAGTGGGAATAGTAATTTTTTCCCCTCCGCTATCCAACACTTTCCCTACTGTTGCACTCGCTCGAGTGGTAATAGTAATTTTATCTCCTCCGCTATCCAACACTTTCCCTACTGTTGCACTCGCTGGAGTGGGAATAGTAATTTTATCCCCTCTGCTAGCGAACACTTTCCCTACTATTGCACTCGCTGGAGTGGGAATAGTAATTTTTTCCCCTTCGCTATCCAACACTTTGCCTACTGTTGCACTCGTTGGAGTGGGAATAGTAATTTTATCCCCTCCGCAATCCAACACTTTCCCTACTGTTGCACTAGCTAGAGTGGGAATAGTACTTTTTACTCCTCCGCTATCCAACACATTCCCTACTGTTGCACTCGTTGGAGTGGGAATAGTAATTTTTACCCCTCCCCTATCCAACACTTTCCCTACTGTTGCACTCGCTGGAGTGGGAATAGTAATTTTATCCCCTCCGCAATCCAACACTTTCCCTACTGTTGCACTAGCTGGAGTGGGAATAGTAATTTTTACTCCTCCGCTATCCAACACATTCCCGACTGTTGCACTCGCAGGAGTGGGAATAGTAATTTTATTCCCTCCGCAATCCAACACTTTCCCTACTGTTGCACTAGCTGGAGTGGGAATAGTAATTTTATTCCTTCCGCAATCCAACATTTTCCCTACTGTTGCACTCATTGGAGTGGGAATAGTAAATTATTCCCCTCCGCTATCCAATACTTTCCCTACTATTGCATTCACTGGAGTGGGAATACTAATTTTTACCTCTCCGCTATCTAAAACTTTCCCTACTGTTGCACTCGCTGGAGTTGGAATAGTAAATTTTAACCCTTCGCTATCCAACACTTTTCCTACTGTTGCACTCCCTGGAGTGGGAATAGTAATTTTTACCTATCCGCTATCCAACACTTTCCTTACTGTTGCATTTCCTAGAGTGGGAATAGTATTTTTTACCTATCAACTATCCAACACTTTCCGTACTGTTGCATTTGCTGGAGTGGGAATAGTAATTTTTACTTCTCCACTATTCAACACTTTCCCTACTGTTGCATTTGCTGGAGTGGGAATAGTAATTTTTACCCCTCCGCTCTCCAACACTTTCTCTACTGTTGTACTCAATGTAGTGAAAAATGTAGGTTTAAAAAATATTAAAGAGGTTAATATTTTAAATTATAATATATTTTTTATTTATTAATTTTTATGTTACAGGTGTATGTGTATATATATATATTTATTTAAAAATTCTAATATATTTATAACATTTTAAAATTAATTAAAATTATTTATTAATTGCTTTTAAGTAAATATATATGTATTACATTTTATATATGTATGTTTATTTTTTTTTAATTACATTTATTTATTATAATTGTTAACATTTACAAATAAATCTAAATAATGTTTTTAAAGTTAAATGTATTATTTAATTTATTTTACATTATTTTTTATACATATAAAAAATGATATTTTGTACATCGATATTTTTAACAACGATATTTTTAACAACGATATTTTTGTACTTACCATTATGAAGATAGGAAGTCGATATTATTGACAACGATATTTATGTCCTGATATTTGTGTAACACGATATTGTTGTTGTCGATATTCTGACAGTGATCCCCCCAAAGTACATCCCCGCCAGCCTTTGAATGGCAGTTGAACCACCATACACAGGCTGGTGGGGATGCAGCATCCAAATCTGGCAGGCGGTGCCTGCTAGGCACCGCCACCATTTTGTGGATGCGGGGTGGGTCCAACAGGCAATCGTAACGATTGCCTGTGTCGGACCCGTGGTGGACGGGCTTTCCGTCCGCCAGCATACCGCTCGCCATCCTTATCTGGCGGGCGGAGGATGGCTGCACAATGGCGGTGAACCCCCCACCGACAGGCTGCCGGTGGGGGGTTCACCACCATCATAATGACCCCCATAGTTTTTGCATATATTTTCTTCATAGCCCTGATGAAGCCATTGTTGAAGGGCGAAATGTATTGGTTGGGCTGGATGTTCAATATATGGAGAATAAAGTGTTTTGAAGACTCACCTCTACGTCTAGTCGTGTGTTTATGAACTAAATGGAAGAATCTCTGTACCCATCTAGATGAACATAAATATGATTAAATTCTCTTTCTGTCCTTAATATGGATACTATTCCAATCCCTCAGTGATTATTTGAAGAGCGCTCCCTTTTCTGTTCTTATTGTATATTGCTAGGTCTGTGAGTGGTGGGGCCTTTTTCTGAGGAGTAGAGCTGCATAGTAAAATCAGAACGCTAGCACTTGTGCGATCACAAACAGCCTACTACTGCTCTGTTTGGTTTGTGTGTTTCTACAGAGTTGCCAAAATTGACACTACGTGGCATCCATTTACCACCTACATATGGAGACAACACAGAACTGGGGGGTTGCATTTAACAATGTCAAATACGCTGAGGGCTTCGAAGCTGTGGGTGATGTCCCCCTCAGACACAGAGAGTGACCCAATGTAAACCACATATTTATAATGACTGCCACTACCCACTAAGAACAAGGTGGATGAGGAGATGAGAATACTTCCTCGGGTTGTGATACAATGTCATATTTTGCCAGTTAAACCATTTTCGAGGGGCATGGCCCCCAGTGATAACGATATTAAGGATGGTTTGGGGAAGGGAAGTGCTATCTCCTTAACATGTTTGATATAATGCTGAAGCACTAGGGAGGTTTGACAGCATACAGTGCATTTTCGTTTGTAGTTTCTTACTACAGTACTGTTCTCCACCAATGACTTTTGGGAAACATTTGTGAAAATTACACTTGAAAGCATGAAAGTCAAAACAATATAGTTTGAAAATAATTACCCAGAAAAGCAGTCTTTCCAAAGAATTGTTTGGAAAATACTGGCCCTTTGTTGTGGGTAAATCATATAACCATCGTTGTGACAAATAGAAGAAGTTCATAGAAAACTGTACATGTGGGTTATGTGTTCTCCCTCAAAGGAGTTTTTTTTCAAATATTGTGGAAAATGCAGCAAGTTAATACAAGTATTGGGAGACTTGGAAATTATTTCCAAGGAATATTTGAGAGAATTAGTGGGAAATGGTCAGTAGCAATCATCCACAGTTTAAGTACACATTTGATAAACAGGTAGGGGCATCAGAGGTTCAGCTGAGCATTAAGCACTGAGTCAGTACACTCAGTGGGTGATCTAAAGACATCAGCAGTAGGAGGAATGGCTTAGACGTACTCCAACACATGGCCAATAATGTTATGGGTTTAGAAGTGCCATTGAGAATAAGAAAACAACATAAAGAATGTAAGTGTTTGCTGAAGACATGAACAGAAATATCTGGTATATAAGTATTACCTGATACTTGGGATATTGGAGTTTGGGGTTAACATGAACAGAGGATTTGGCTAATAATGTCAAATGTGTAAGTGTGGATTTTCTTCAAAGTTGCTGAAGTTCACTACATTCTCAGCCAACGTAGTTATGAATGTAGATGTGCAAATAAGGCACACCCAAAAGCAGCACAGAAAGTGTTGGACAGCGGAGGGGTAAACATTACTATTCCCACTCCAGTGAGTGCAACAGTAGGGAATGTGTTGGATAGCGGAGAGGTAAAAATTACTATTCCTACTCCAGTGAGTGCAACAGTAGGGAAAGTGTTGGATAGCGGAGGGGTAAAAACTACTATTCCCACTCCAGTGAGTGCAACAGTAGAGAAAGTGTTGGATAGTGGTGGGATAAAATTTACTATACCCCTCAATAATTATAAAAGTAGAGAAAGTGTTCGATAGCGGAGGGGTAAAAATTACTAATCCCACTCCAGTGAGTGCAACAGTAGGGAAAGTGTTGGATTGCTGAGGAGTAACCATTAATATTCTCACTCCAGTCAGTTAAAAATTAAAAACAAACAAAATTTTAACAACAATAAAATTATTTAAAAAACAAAATAAATTACAAAATATATGAATATGTTAAAAATTCAAATACAGGGGGCGTGGCTTGGCAGGCCAACATGGCAAACGCGCTCTGAGTAAGCTCTGCCGGCCCGAGCCATGATAGTAATAATCCGAACAGAATCTGGACCCCAGCACGATAATCCCAGCCGACAAATAAACATTGTGGACTGGGCTGCACGAAAATCCGGCAACAAGTCCTGAAAACGCCACAGATCAGACGTATTGGGAGGCAGACCGGGCCGGCCCGAGCTGCCTAAGCTGACGTCCCCAACGCGCTAGGGGTTGGGCCGCCGGATCTGTGGTGAAGCGACTGGCCGTGGGTGAATGCGGCGTCAGGTGAGGAGACCCAGCGGTATTTTCTACAGGGGTGGGCGCAGCCCCGCTGCATGACGATCGCCCGTGGCCCTGAAGGCCGCTACGCCGGCTGACGCGAAAGCCGAGTTCCTCCGGAGATCTGATCTGGGCCGGGCAGCCTCATGGGCTTCTGGAGGGGCCCGGGCTCGGACCCTCCCACCGGTGGCTCTCATTAGAATCGAGCCTCGCAGAAGCTGGGGACATCAAAGCGGCTGACCCGGGGCCTGAGAAGAGCCGCATGCGACCGCCCCTCCCCCCCGAGGGCTAGATCGAGACACGGCATCTGCGGGACCGAAAGTGCGGCCCCGCATTCAGGATTGAATTAGACGCCTCGGTGCCCACAATCACCACCTAAGACCCTGGCTGGTCGGGTGATCACTCGGCACCCCTGTGTGTGGCGGTGTACCCGCACGGGGAGACAGGATATCCTGGGGGCACTGTGGCACATGGGACGCCGCCTGCTACTGAGGGGCCCTCTGATGACCAGTGATACCTGGTGAAACTCCCGCCGTTTTGCGCTTAATTAGGCGCTGGGGGTTCCAGTTCGCCTACTAATCACCTGGCAGAGGCATCGGTGAGCAGACCACTTTCAGGTCCTGACGCTTACCCAACAAGGCCCTACAACACACTCCCCGACCGCTGGGCCTGACCTGCTGCAGCCGCAGTTTTGGACTGCGAAGACAACGACCCGCCGAGGCGGAAAACAGGTCAGGAGTCCGGCGAGCCTGGTCCCTTCAGGGGGCCTACTTGGCCAGTCTCCTTAGGCTGCAGAAGCGGCCGAGGTATGCTCGGTGCGGTTTGCGGTATAGGAGCAGGATTCGTGAGGCCCGGCCTGGGACCCTGCTCCGGTGAGATCCTTGGAGATACATTGGAGGCATGTGGACTTGAACCCATACACATGGGAGATTGACAGTGGAAGCCTGAGGGAGCACGGACCGACAACTACTAGAGGGAGTACCCACTCGCAGTACCTCATTTGACTGTCCTCCTCCCCCTCAACGCCCTCCCAACCAACATGGGCAAAGACAAATAGGCGTCTGCCGGCTCCAAACAGAGCACCATGGATAACTATACTACTGCTCCCGGCGGCTCCGGAGGCAAAGCGACTGGCAACCCGGCCCCCGATAACGTGATGTTGCTGGCGGCGATCAATCAGTCGCGAGAAGCCTTGGAGGCGAAAATAGGCGGTGTGGGATCTGAAGTATCTTTCCTGCATCAAGACCTTCGCAAGGCAGTAGACCGCATCACTGAAGCCGAAACCCGTGTCTCCACGGTAGAAGATACAGTGGCCTCCCTTAAAAAAAAAGTAAACAAGCTCACAGTAGTGGCACAAGAATTAGCAGCCCGAGTCGAAGACGCAGAAGGCCGTTTGCGGCGAAGCAACTTACGCCCGTTGGGCTTTCCGGAGGGCTGTGAGGGACCATCAATGAATGACTTCCTGACAAAATGGCTGCGTTCTCTGTTACCAGGCGACTCTTTATCCTCCTGCTTCGTAGTAGAAAGAGCCCATCGGGCGTTAACAAAAAAGCCCCCTCCAGGTGAGCGGCCGCGACCGGTGATAGCTAAACTCCTGAACTACGCCGACCGGGACGCAAAACTACAATTTGCAAGAACTCATAAAGATCATCTGCTTTTCGACTCACATCCAATAATGGTGTTCCTGGACTATACCAAACTTGTACAGCAACAGCAACAGTCTTTTGTCGCGGCTAAACGCCGGCTCAGAGAGCTTAACGTGTCGTACATGCTACTTTACCCAGCCCGGATGCGAGTGATCTATAAAACAAAGCCATACTTCTTCGACTCCCCGGGAGCGATCTTCTCCTGGACTGATGAAACTCTACATCTTAGGCCGCATACCCCACCGCCAATGGAATCGGACTCCTCGCAAGGTTCACAAAGAAACGGCCGAACTAGAAGTAACTCCAAGAGGCGACTCTGATCTCGATTCGATTGTCCATGATGAAGTGCCATAAAACTGATACTTACGGCAAACGGTCCTGATGGCATGATATGCCAACACCGAGTAACTTCCAGATGCGGACACACGTGGTCAATCGAATCAGCTCTGGGCCCTCTATGGAAACTGCTACGCCCCTAGACTGTTATTGTTATATTTAGTAAATTGGGAATGTTAGGATCCAGTTGGTGGAGCTCCTTGGGTTCCCCCTGTTGGGGCCCCGATGACTTCTCCGCCGCGACAGATACTCTTTGTTTATGGATGTATGGGGGTGGGGTGGGAGGGAAGTTTTATATTGTTATCTTTTTAACTTTGCAGACACCGCATGCACACTGAGAACATACTCCGACACCACGACACCGCGGCAACAGAACACATTAATGTCCAATGGCATTACACACCCCTAACTCCCAACTAGGGGAGTTAAACATAGTGACTTGGAACCTCAGGGGTTTACTCAACAAAATCAAGAGGGGGGGCGGTGTTGAAACTAGCTAAACATTATGAAGCTGACGTTCTTCTATTACAAGAGACACATCTCCTCAGGAATAGAACCCCATGCCTTCATCGGTTTGGATACACTACCATTTTTCATTCGGGTTTCACAAGAGGATCACAAGGCACTGCAGTTCTGGTGCATCGCCGGGTCCCATATACCATCTCCAAGCATTGGTTGGACCCTGGAGGTCGATACACCTTTGTTACAGGCACAATATTGGGAGAACAACTAACCATTGGCAGTATCTATGCCCCGCCCCCACTGGGACAAACATTCATAGATAAGATTTCCCTGGTGTGGGGAGAACTCCCCGAGGGCTTAACCATACTGGGGGATGATTGGAACGACGTGATGACACACCGAGACCGCTGGCACGCTTCGGGACAGGCTCATCACACTAGTAAGTCTAAACTCAATCTCCTGGCCGGCACCCTGGGGTGGTCGGATGCGTGCCGCGTCCATCACCCCTCCGACAATGGGTTCACATATACTTCAGCCGTACACGACACTCTATCTCGACTAGACTATATTTTCCTACCCCATAGCCATATGCATAGGGTGTCCTGCGTCTCCATCCTTCCCAGAGGGTTGTCCGAACACTCACCGGTTCAACTCAAACTACACCTAAAATTTCAACGGCCCCTTTATTGATGGCATATGTCTCCCTGGCATCTTAAAGATCCCAATTACCAGGAAGCCCTTCTACGAGATATCACAGACTATATTTCGACAAATACGGACACAGCTCTGTCCAAAATCATCCTTTGGGAGGGCCTCAAACCCACAATCCGGGGCATAGATATTAGCTTTCGGAAAGGCGAAATACGTAAACGCCTTGCCCACATAATAGACCTAGAGGATCGTCAGCGATCGTTAGAGAGGCAAATGGCAACCAATGCCGACCCGAGACTGCAGCGCATCCTCCTCCAGACTCAGCAAGAAATACACATACTCCTAACCAACGAGGCACACGAGACCTGGTTGGCAACACAGCATAGGATCTGCCAATGGGGCGACAAGTCAAGCAAAATGCTGCACCATCTCTGTCAGACTAAGAAAGCCCCTATAACTCTAGACGAGCTCAGGGTGGCTTTGGCCAACACTCACCCTGGTCGCACACCTGGCCCCAATGGATTCCCCAGCGATTTTTTGAGGCCACACATCACAACACTGGGCCCACATTTTTTAGAGGCCCTTCACGAGGCACTTGAACAACACATCTTACCCCCTGGCTGGCGTCACGCCGAAATTGTGGTTTTCTTGAAGCCTGGTCGCCCCCCCGAAGACCCAGCTTCATACCGTCCTATCTCTCTGCTCAACTTTGAGCCTAAACTACTCGGTAAAGTCCTAGCTGATCACCTCAGGTCTTGCATTCACGACCTCATCCATCCAGATCATTCGGGCTTTATGCCACAGCGATCTACTAGACACAACATCAGACGAGTGCACAATGCGCTTGCCAAGGCCCAAGCTCTAGGTCAGCCTGCGGCCGTCCTCTTAGCAGATATAGACAAGGCGTTTGACTCCTTAAGCTGGATATACCTTTTTAAACTACTCCACGCCATCAACTTTGGACCTCGTTTCCTAGCATATATTCAACTGCTGTATACAGGACACCGGTCGCCCCACTTCCCCATCCATCGGAGCACACGACAAGGCTGCCCCCATCCCCCCTCTTATTTGCTCTGGCCATAGAGCCTCTTGTCATTTGGGTGTGCCAAAACCCATTGATCCGCGGATTTGAATGGACGCGCGAATGCTCAGATAGAATAACATTATATGCTGACGATGTCCTTTTTTCATGACAGATCCTTGGTCCTCGGGACCCCGCATCCTTCAGATCTTACGGGTGTTTGGGGAAACCTCTGGATTAGGCACCAATCCCTCCAAATCGGCCCTGTACCCAGTGTGCGGCGACCAGAGATGCCAGACCTGGGCAGCGCAGCTATCCCATGCTGTCAACGGGTTCAAATACTTGGGAGTTTTCTTATCATCATGCCCCACGATCTCATGGACACGTAATATCACCCCACTACTTCCTGCGGCTTGAGAGGAAACTGCAATCTGGTCGCACTTACCCCTATCATTATATGGTCTATCCGCCATCTTCAAGATGGTTACTCAGCCCCGCTTATTATATAAATTACAAAACCTCCCGTACCACATTCCACGCTCATAGTTGGCCCAACTGAATGCACTCCTCAACAAATTCCTATGGCAGGGAGGAGCGATTCGGGTGGCTCTAAACACATGTATACAGTCGACCTACTGCGGAGTTATTGCTGCGGCAGATATATACGCATATTACAGTGCATCCCATCTCCTGGTCATAAACGAATGGTGGTATAGCCCACAATCAGACCCAGCCTATGCTGTAGAACGACTAGCAATGGAAGCCACTCCCTTGCAAAAGTTCATATATAGTCAGATTAGCCTAGACACCCTCCCCCCAGCCTGCAAAACAGTTATACTACTATGGCGACGCACAGTGAAAACCATGGGCTGGATGGGACGGTTGACACAAGCGACTCCTCTGTGGCAGGGCACATATATACGTTCTGTATACGCGTTGACAGGTTTTCATAAATGTGACCTCCTTGGAATATCTACACTATGCGACATCATGCAGGGCTGTACCCTTAAATCCTTTCAGCAGTTGCAAACGGAGTTTCAACTACATAAATCACAGTTTTATAGATATTTACAACTGAGACACGCCCTAAACTCCCAAATTAGCCAACTAGAGGAGCTGCCTGAGTTCCACCCATTAGAAGGCCAACTACTAATGGGAGATCTAGGGGTGCATAAGATCAGACAAATTTATCAGACCTTGATTACTCAAAACACGTAACACATGCACAAGACTAGAGCCGACTGGGAAGTGGACATACCAACCATAACTGACGATGACTGGACCGAGGCCTTGGCTAGTCCTCGATGCGCAGCTATCCCTTCACGATATCGCCTCATTCAATTTAAATATTTACATCGCGCATACTATACCCGATCCCATCTATGGAGAATGGGTGTTATCCAATCCCCCCAATGCCTCCGCTGTGCGGAGGCTGAGGGCACTTTCCTACATACGGTGTGGAGCTGCGAGGCTATCCAGCCGTTTTGGTGGAGAGTTGCGTCCTGTCTTGGGCAAGTCCTGACGTGGACCATTCCAAATGATCCCAAACTAATGCTACTTCATAGCACGGAGGAGATTGGCGGAAACCGCTACAAACAACACCTGCTGTTTCTGGGCCTCACGCTGGCCAAAAGAGACATAGCCCAGAAATGGAAAGGAACTGATTTGCCGAGTTTCGGGGTGTGGAAAAAAGCCATGGACAAATGTATGAGTGCCGAGATTGTAGTCTTCCAAGCCCGGGGTTGCCCGCAGAAACACTGATAGATCTGGTCTGACTGGGCAACATATCACGGTATTGAATTATCCCCCTTGCCACACCCTGAACCTCCATAAAGTCTCTAGTAACGTGTGCGACACATTAATATGCAATAAACAGACAACTAAGAATATAGATCAACATACAGCTCATTACACGCGGCCAGGAGTAACCAGTGAAGTTAGGTGCGACGTATTAGTTGATTGGCCTGATGTTTTACAAGCGAACTTGTTTTGGAATAAAAAAGCATGGTACTTTCAATATTGCTGTTTAATTGTACTATACCTGTCGGGCGTGGCCCATTCTGTACCTATAAAAATGAATAAAATCTGTTGTGATAAAACCAAATTCAAATTCAAATATATTTAATATTAAATTTTTCAAAAAACATATTATAATGTTAAATACATATAACAAATACCTACAAATATTATATTAAATAAAATAAAAATAATTTCCAAACAAATAAATATTTTTAATTAAAAATTATTTAGAAACAAAAACATTAATTAATACAAAAATTTACTTTTTTATTTCCTACCCTATAACACCACACAATTCACAACCCACATCTAAATTAAAAAAATTTACTTCCTCAACTTACATAATTAATTACCAAATAAAGAAATATTATTAATTAAAAAACAAATTAAAACTCATAAAAATATTTAACTTCCCACACTTTACCCCTATAATCCCCACAACCCACAACTAAAGTTAAACTGTAAAAAATGTATTACACAATTAAAACTTATTTTCAATTAAAAAACTAATAGTATTTTACCAACTAATTATAAAGTAAGTAAAATTAATTTACTCCCCAAACTGTACCCCAATAACAATAAAACCCACACACAAAAAATATAAACAAATACCCTAATTAAATATAAATTAATTAATATTAATAATCAACTAATTTTTAATGAATTAAACAAAAATGACTTCCCACCCTTTACCCCTATAAACCCAACCCACACCTAAAATTAATTACACAAATTCCATATTTAATTTTCAATTACTAATTGATATTAATTAACTAATTATTAATTAATTAAACATAAATTACTTCCCACCCTTTACCCCTATAAACCCCACAACCCGCACCTAAAATTAATTACACAATTTCCGTAATTAATTTTCTATCAATTAATTAATATTAATTAAGAACTACTTATTAATTAATTAAAAATAAATTACTTCTTACCCGTTACCTAATAAATCCCACAACACACACCTACAAAAAATCACACAATTACCATAATTAATTATCAATTAATTAGTTAATATAAATTAACAACAAATTATTAATTAATTAAACATAAATTACTTACCACCCTTTACCCCTATAAACCCCACAACCCGCACCTACAATTAATAAAACAATGTCCATAATTAATTTTCAATCAATTAATTAATATAAATTAACAACTAATTATGAATTAATCAAACCTAAATTACTTCCCACCCTTTACCCCTATAAACCCCACAACCCGCACCCTTAAAAAAATTACACAATTACCATAGTTAATTATCAATTAATTAATTAATATTAATTAACAACGAATTAATAATTAGTTACAAATAAATTACTTCCCACAATTAATAAAATCTAAATTAAATAAATAAAAAATAATCATTAATTTATTATAATTAAATTACTTCCCACCCTATTCCCCTATAAACCCACAACCCGCTACAGAACTAAATGCAAAATGTAATTAAAATAAAATTCATAACTACTAAAAATTCAACACGTATATTAAAAAACATAAACAATACTTATACAAAAAAAACATACATCACATACATTTACAAATATAAACTAAAATACATAACACTAATTAAAAAATCGATATTTTAAACATCTATATTTTTGCAAACAATATTAATGACGTCTATATTTTTAAAAACAATATTTCTTACCTTAAATTCGATATTCTTGACCACGATATTCTTCCTGTTGATATTTCTGAATCACGATATTTCCAACTTGATATTTGTGTAAGTCGACATTTCCAACTCAATATTCTGTCTCAGCACCGTGCAATACCAGCCCCCGGTAGGACCATATCATTCTAACGAAACAGTGCTCAATTACTAACAGAGTTATCCTGCCCAGAAGAGTGGCTCAGCACTACTAACACCAAATCTGTTCTCGGTGGATACTTTCTGACAAAAAGATGTTACGTTACTCAGTTCACCCTCCAACCTATCCAACTTTGTTCTAAGAGGCATCAATAAGTCATTGATAATGACAGTTAATTTACTCCAAAAAGGAGCCCGAAGAGGGTCATCAGAGGTTTTGTGATGATCAACAGCCCCATAGCAAACAAAGGGGTCAGTGGGACTGGAAATAGTAACTACATCCTTCCATGCCTTCCTTTTACTCTTCACTGCAGGTGGACACGCTGGAGATGTAGAAGCAGAAGAAGGATGTAAAGAAGCATCTATCACAGGCCCAGACACAGTGGTTGGTTGGTGGGTATTGGTACCTTCCAGAACTTCAGTAACACTGCTACCATGAGCCTCCTGATCATTACCTAGTCCAAATTCTGAGGTCTCATTGTGTACCACATGATCATCAGCCCCACTTGACCCAGCCATACTCAGCGATAAGCGCCTTTCTACTAAGCCAATTCGTTTGGATATGACTCCTATGGCGCTCGCTATAAAAGAAATCCATAGTAGTACGCTTGGGAATGGTGTTTGCATCAATAGGTGTCATAACACCACCAGCTTAAGTTTACCCATAGCTCGTGCGATAACAGAAAGTAGGGAGCACACTCAATAATATAAAGGCCCACTTACTATCAGATGTCAGCCACTAGATCAATTATCCAAAAGGAGCCGACACCAAACTACCGGCAGAATCAGCATGATCCAGAGTCCAAAACCGAGAGGGTATGCTCAGCCCGGCCTCGTTTGGCCACTGACAGGTGCAAACCTCAGTCACCAGGTGCTGTTAAAGTGTCAGGGTGATACCCCCTCCTCCTCACACGAAGGGCACGCTGGGGGACCGAGTCCCATCCCAGCAAACAGGCAGAAAAGGTGTCCGGTGCAGGCTACGGCTGAAGGGCAGCCCAGTTTGTACTGCACTCCATTTAAAATGAACATTGAGACCGTTGACATTCCATGTCATCAATTTCAGAGCCATCAGGTTTGGAGTTGGACGCAGAGGCCTGGGCGGTACTCAAGCGGGCATCCATTGGAAAGGGTTTGCGGGCTCCCTGAAGCATGAATAAACACACAGCCTAACAGGCCAAACTACCATGACCAAACCCCACAACCTCCCCAACCACCCACACTTCCTCCACAGAAGCATCTGTCGCCCCAACAGTAGAAATCACAAACAGTAGAAAACCAACTTTTGGAGCAAAACAAACCACACCCCCCCATTGAAAATACTCATTGAAAAGGATATAGTGCTGCTGGCACAATGATACAGTTGAATCCAATGGGCAGCCATGGAAGCCACCTCTGGGCCAGGCTCCGACAACCCCCCCACTATGAAGTAGAAGTCGAGGCCATCAAGTCTGTTGGGGGGAGTAGCCGTCTGTTACCATTTCCCTCCGTCGGCGTCCCGCAAAGGAGTAGGAGCATCTGTGGTGGAAAAGACAGGAGACCCTCCAGCCTGCATTCAACGTTTGTGGGAGCCCCGTCATCTGCCGCAACTGCAATGGTTTGCTCCGCTCTCCGTGGCGTTCTCAAGAGAGGGGGTGAATTACTGTGCAGGTTACGGTGTTCTGTTGCCCATTCCCACGCTGCTTCTGGGTTATCAAAAAAGAAGGACTTGGAGGCATGAATTACTTGGAGGCAAGCTGGGATGAGGAGCATATATCGCAAGTTAATCGCTCGCAACTTTTGCTTAATAGCTTCGAAGGATTTGTGTTGATGCTGCACAAGGCGAGTATAGTCGGGGAAAACCAGGATCCGGATGAATTGAAAGTTCACGGGGGCCTGCTCGCGGGCAAAATGGAGAACCACATCTCTGTCCTTATAATTGACGATTTATGCAATCATGGGGGGACCCCTAGTGGAGGGGGGAGAGTTGCCACCGGCGATCCATTCCAACACAAAACCTGAGGACAAGTGCCCCTCAGGGACCCATGAAAGGATACACTTCTCTAGGAACATCTCAGGTGCCGACCCCTCTGCCCTCTCAGGGAAGCCCACAAAATGGAGTTTGTTTCCGGTTCTCGGCATCCTCTGCCCGAATCTCCAGGCTACAAGATGCTGTACTCAAGCAGGTCACCTCTGCCTTCAGTGTAGACATAGAGTCCTCCAGGTCCGAGATATGCCCATCAGTGCCAGCCACATGGTCCACGACATTGCAAAGATCTTGGCATAGAAGCAGAACATCCACTCCTACCTCCCCAGTCCTGGTCTCCAAAGCTGACCGGGAGGCTTGGATAGCAAGAGGATGTTCGTTGCGTTGGGCTTGCCAGCCGACGAGGAGTGGGGAGTGTCTGCATTGTCCTGCTTCGATGCAGGTGCCTGGGGGGCTATATATTTATTGATGTTTGTTGCTGCCTGAGTGGGGTGGCAGCAGGGTTGGCCCTCCACGCCTCTGCCTCATGATGAGGCTGAAATGCAGTCCAGTTAGTGATGAATGTGGAAAAAGTCCACTAAGCTGTTTCCCGACAGAGACAATGTTAATACAAGTGTAAAAGCATCCAGTGCTCCTGGTCGATCTAATGAGAGGCGGTGGGGAAAATTCACAGGGGTCTGTTCAGGGTAGGGTCTAGCAGTCGGACCCCCCTCGCCAGCCACAGTGTGAATACCTGGACAAACACACCCAGGAATGACTCCCTCCAGCTAGTCTTGTGGGGTGGAAGGAGGAAGAGTGAAAACAGCTCACCTGGAGGACCCCGCGTGGGCCGCCATCATGCCCCAAGGAGTGAGGAGTGACGTAGTGAAGAGGTAAGAAGCTAGGAGGGGGGCCACCAGGCCAAGTAAACTGTCTCCGGCCCCTCGACTCCTCATGTCGAAGTACACGGGAGCGGCAGGCCCCATGGTGTGACTCAAAGCCAAGCCAAGACAGACCTCCAACGAAGGATCTCATGGCCATTCATGGCCATCGCAATGCACAAGGCGCATCTGTCCCGCAATACGTGAGGTCGCATGCCTGGCGAGGCCGTATAGCTGCCAGGGAGCACTCAGTGGGGGCCCGCGACCTTGGTGCCCGAGCCAGCAGCCCCTCAGGGGCCCCTGCACCTGCCCAGTTACCAGAGAAGCAATGCGGGTGAGGATCCCACAGCCGTGAATCCCATTCACCATCCGTATGTGCCGCAGCCTAGGCCACAAACTGCTCACCATTCCAGTGCGGCCCGCTGGAAAAAGGAGGCACTTTCGGGTCCCATGGCCCAAGAAAGGATAAGCTGACCTCCCAGGGGGTTTGCTAGGTGTAACCAGCATTAGGATAGGGACATTGTCTCATCCGGGGTGCTGAGAGCTCACAGAGGGACAATCGCCAGCTTGGCCGACCTTGCTATGCCCCCCATTTATTACATTTTTTTTAACATATTTATTTTTCATTTCTCTAGTAAGAAATAATATAAATAGATACTTACCCAGGTTTTTTTCCCATTAATTAACCCCTTGACTGCTGCGTGCTCCCTCCCACTTCACCCCTCCCAGTGCGGAGCCCTTTTCTGACTATTTGGGGTAGTTCGCACTTAGGGCTCCCTAACATTTTTTCCACATAAGGTATCCATACCAAATTTGTATCTTTTTTTTTCAACATCCTAGGGATTCTAAAAGTACCCAGGGTTTGCAAAGTTCCCTGGAGGGGACAGAGAGCATAGGCAAAATATAGCTACATTTTGAGTTTTTGGGAAAAAATAGGAAAAAAGTGCCCCGGATAAAAGTGTCTGTTTTTTCCCTAAAAATGGCATCAACAAACGGCTAGCTGTGCTAAAGTCACCATCTTCCCAGCTTTCAGCAACATACAGAGTTGAATTTAAAAAAAACGTTTTTTTAACACAGTTTTGGCATTTTTAAAAGAGGTAGTCCATTTTTCCTATTTTTGTGCTCTTAACATACTTCCAGTTTGTAGTGGAAACCAGTGTGAAACCCATGGGTAATCCAGAAAAGCTATAGATTTCTGAAAAGAAGCTAAAATCCTGAATTCAGTCATATGTGTAGATCCCTTAAGGTTTTTCCAAAGAAACTAACTGCTAAATTAATAAGACGGGCATTGGTAAAAACGTTTTCATCTGTAACATTTTGTCTTTTTGGGTCATGGTGGTGGTTGATAATTGGAAGAAAGGGCAGCATTTCTGGCCCTATGCAGACAGGAGCAAACAGGTGATGCCCTTCTCCTCTCCGCCTTAGCCTTGGCTGAGACACCCTGAGCCTTAAGGTTAAATAGCACTGGCGATCAGGTGACCTTTGACCAATGGAAACCCTAACCCTAGCCATCCAGAACCATAGCCCTAAACCCTAGAGCCAAATGGAGCTCTAGCCCTATCAGCCAATCAAAGCCCTAGCCCTAAGAACTAACCCTAAGCTCTATCACCAATAAAAGCCCTAGTCCTATCACCCAATCAGAAATCAGAACCCTGGCCACCAATCTGAACACGAAAGCAACAACCAATAAAAACCTTATTTTTAAAGCATCTGACCTTAAACTTAAAGGACTGTGCAAGTTGTAAGCGAGAGACCAGGCCTGCTCTTGTTGCCTGTGGGCCAATCACTAAAGCACAAACTGGTGTGCAGGGGGAAGGAAAATGCTCCTGAGCTCAGAATCTCTTTGGATACAGACAGGCCCAATGCACACTTTGTAGTTCCTGTTGAACTCTGAATGTAAAGCAAGCACAGATCTAAAGCCACTAAATAATGCTTTTCACACACTTGAAAAAGGCCTGGTTTTTCTTGCCAAAACAGGTGCTACATGCACTTTCCAAACGCAATTTAAACCACAAAACAAATTAGGCAGTCTCTTAAAAACAGGTTAGGCTTAGGGTGTCTTTTTTTGCCTTTTTAGCTTGTAAGGGGGGGGGAGCCTTCTAGTAGCTTTAGCACAGTTTAGTGAAAACAAGGAGAGAAATGTAAACAGTGACGGGTAGAAGAAAACAGCAGTTTTAAAGAGTCGGTGCTCTTACCACCTGTCCTTTGGCCTTGCTCAAGGGGCTGTTTAAGGCTTGCAGAAGCTGGGGCTACAAAATCAAGGTGGCTGCCCTGGGATTCCCTCCGCAAACTTAAGGGGCTGTGCATGGTGTGAGGAGAGGAGCCTGGCCTGCTGAATATATTCAGCAAGAGAGTGATATGAGTGTAGTATGTAGCTGGAGGTGCATTTTGGAGCACATTGTCGCAAATAAATTTGAAAAGCATCATGCAGTAGCGGACTGCTCCTCACAGTCAGCACAGTTTCCATGAAAAAACTATATAGCACAAAAATGATAATGTGTGGAAATCTGGTTTTAGTGAATATTTTTCATCTGTGCATCACGAAAATAAAAGTGTCTTGATTTGTTTTGATCCTATTGACATCTTTCTTTCACACTTCAGAGTTACAAAAGATGTGTTGCATTTTTGCTTTCCTAACTACTGATATATTCAGAATTATCTATACAGTCCATTTACAGGTATTTAACTATTGTTGTGTGTTACAAAAAAACCTGCAGCCTTTTATTTCACACTCCATGTACCCCAGCAAGATTGTCACATAGATCACTTTACAAACACTTTGCAGTCTGAGAAAGAAAAGTAAACACCAGTCCCCATGTGTGAGAAATTGGGTTGTTGGTTAAAGGAAGGGGGCCCCTATTCAAGCAAAAGCCACAAACCCTGTCAGGGCGAACCAAAAAAGTCAGTAAATTAACCTGCGTTTAACCCTTGATAGCTTGGCACAAAAAGCAATCAGGCTTAACTTAGTGGCAATGTGCAAAGCATTTATGCAGCACACAAACAGTAATAAAGTAAAAACACAACACAAGAAAAATCCCACACCAATTTCGAAAAATAGAGTACATTTTTATTACATTATTTGACATCAAAATGACAAAAATCCAATCAATAGAACCAGAGTTATGAATTGTTTAAGTTTTCAGTAAAAACGAGTGCCTAAAAGATCATAGCGCTAACCGTGGACATCTAGTCGCGCAAGACCTGGTCAAAGTCGAAAAATATGTCACATCGCGCACAGGTTGGATACAAGAAGTGGAGTAGGCCTGGTTGGTGCTTACCTTCAGACTTAGAAGAATTTTCAAGAAAAATGTTCTGAGAAGGTAAAGTTAATTGGAGCAAGGCGGCAGGCGATGATCGAGGAGGGAGCATTTTTCGGACTTAGCCACTTTTTGGAAGTCTAAAATCTCCAGCAGGACAAGGCAGTAGCTGGCGAAGAACCTCTGAACAAGATTTGCTGCTACGGAAACAACGTAGCGGGAGCTGCCTAAAGTCAGGCCAACTGGCAATGCACCGTAGGCGGATAGACTAGCAGGCTGAGCCTGGTCTATTCTTGGTTCTCAGAGCAGTTTTTAGCCAAAGAATTAAGGGGCTGTTTACGATGGCGGGCGGACTTGATCCGCCCGCCATCGTAGCGGTGTTTGGAACCGACCGCCATGCATGCGGCGGTCCCGCCTACCCGATTAGGATAGGACTGCCACCGCTGCGGCCTGATTCCGCACCGTTAACATTGCAGCGGTGGCTGCTGACAGCAGCAGCGCCGCGATGTCTAAAAGAGCATGTTGTGCATTTCACTGCACTACGTGGCAGGCACTACACTGTGCCTGTGTAACCACAATACCCAGAATATACCTGGGATAAGGGAACAAGAGGCACGGGGTACTGGGAGTCAGCAGCCTCCAACATAAATGTATAAACACAAAAGAGCTGCTCCCAGTGAGCTAGTCTATGTGCAATGTATCTAAGTCAGTGAGTGAAGGTGTCTCACAAAAAGTGAAGGACTGGTCTCACACACCACCTGGTGTCATGCTTCATCATAGACCAGTCCTCGCCCTCTAAAAACTTGGTTTGATAGAGGGCGGGCATACACCTGACGACAGGGATGCACTTCTAAACTAAGTGGGGGCCCTTATAAAGAAAAGTGAGTTTAAAACCCATTCCAGATGTCAAATTAATTTAATATTTACCGGCATCTGTATGGTATTAAAAATATATAGTGATCGGTGAACTAGGGATTTTATTGTCCCTTCACCGATATCAATATGGTCAACATGTTTCTGCCAAGAGGCCCAAGAGGGTCCGCGGCATTCATCAGGACCTAAATAATAATCTGGAGGGCTCCGCTCTTACCACAATTATGGTGAGAGGACATCCACTGTGTGGGGTGACATGATCACAACCCACTGAGAAATGGCCTTTATATTTAGCACCTGTAAAAAAGAAAACAATTGTGTAGAGAAACAAAGCACAAGACATGATTTCCACTCAGCCTCATACACAGACACTAATAGTGAGTGGCTATTCGTGAAAAACTGAGTGTCAGTCATCTGTGACTACAACAAACATGGAGGCAAATACCTCCACATTGCTTACCCTAAGCTTGGGAATTGGTGCCCCATAGGAGGGTGAGGGCGGGAGACCGCATTTGGTCCAGCGCTACAGTAATTTGAAGAAAAGAAAGGAAAACGACAGAAATAACTAATATTAATGCGTGGCAGTTGTTAAAATGGTGCTTCTTGAAGTTCCATGATTACCAGGTTTTAAAATACTGGGAGGAAAGAAAAAGACAACATATTCCTCATGTTCATTCACACATTCACACTCTTACTGATCCATGATGCAGTCTCCGCTGTTACGCCTATGTCTGTGCTCCTCCTCTCCTCGATGTGGAGGAACTGATGTGACCGTGGGCTATATATACGTGTGTTCACTTCTCAGCGCGCCTCAATTAGTACAAACTAATTACTAATTGGCTATCGGATCGGCAGATCCGGTGTCTCGAAATGCGCGCTGTAAATGATCAGGATCGCCGCCTGACCTACCCAAACAGGAACATCCGCCTAAAAATGCCTGCATCGGTAATGTGCCAGCCACAATATGGCCACTATCAACCCGCCTACTAAGCATGCGTGTCCAGGGAGTCTCTAATTTCTAATGCATGCGCAGAGGAGCAAGTGCAGTGCGCCTGTGTACAGCAGCGAAGATAGTGCGCATGCGTGTGATGTAGGACGCTTGCATTATCATATACGGAGTGAAAAATTATCAAAACGAGATGTTAGAAGGTATGAGTTTACAGCGCATACATATTGCGGCCACTCGTTACCGCATGTGTTAATTACCATTATGTAGGACGCTTGCGTTATCATATACGGAGTGAAAAATTATCAAAACGAGATGTTAGAAGGTATGAGTTTACAGCGCACACATATTGCGGCCACTCGTTACCGCATGTGTTAGTGACCATTAATGATATTTACAACTAGTGCAGTTCATTAGAACAGGGCATAGATCTGTGGTAAATAAAGATGTTTTTGTCGCATAGTAACGTACCAACAGTGATACTCTAACCACAAATGACACGTGCAAATCAGGTAAAGGAGCCATTAGCAGCTAGTACAAATCAGGTTTTAAGACTAGAGGAACCCGACTCATAAAGAATGTTACTGCATGGTAGAGGATGTTAAAAGGGATGTAATCACTATGTATATCTTTCACCAGTAAAAAAAGGTGGGGACTTAAATATTGACAAGAGACAAAATTCATGTATATTATTTGGCTAATTGTAGCCAAGGAATCTCTTTTGTGTTTATACTACACTGTGCCTGCCACATGGTGCAGTGAAATGCAGGGGGGTACCATGGGTACCCCCAGTGCACCCACACCTCCCCCCAACACAAGGGGGGGCCGCAACGGGCCCCCAAACCCAATCCCCGCCAGCCTTTCCATGGCGGCATCGCCGCCATGGAAAGGCTTCCTAAAACCCACATCCTAATATGGCGGATAATGCCTGGTAGGCACCGCCACCATATTAGTGGCCCTGCTCGGCCCGCCAGGCAATCGGTGCGATTGCCACCGGCGGAAAAGCGGCGGATGGACTTTCCGTCCACCGCGATACCCACCGCCATCCTAATATGGCGGTGGGTAAATCTCAGTTTGATGGCGGAACGATCGCCACCGCCGGCCCGGCGGATCGTCCGTCATCGTAATGAGCCCCTAAGTCTCCAGTTTGGGATTTTGGCTATCTGGGCATCTTTAGCACCACCACCAAGGGTCCAGGCCGGGAGGGGCACCACTTGGGGGGGGTCAGGATTCACTCAGGCTGGGTCCAGGTACAGGTTCAAGATAGTGGAAGCCTATTATGTCCTTGTGGCTCTGAACAGGAGGCTAGAAAACTAGCCCTTGGAATCACTCTGGTAATCCTGGGTTCAAGTGATGTAGCAGGTCTCAAGCAGCAGGGCAGGTCTCTGAGGGTTCAAGGCAGGCTCCAGCAGCAAATCAGTCCTTCTAGGCCACAGCAGCAGGCAGTCCTCTGAGAGTCCTTCTGCAGGTCCAGAAAGTGTACTGAAGAGTGGGTCTGAGGGTCCTATTTTTGGACCTGATGCCTTCTTTGAAGGAGAAGTTTCTAGAGGTTTCGCTTTGAAGTGCTTGGAATTTCCCAACTCCCCTGCCCTGGCTCCAGGCTGGCTGCAAGGACAATGCAGTGGTGACAAGCCCTTGGTGTGAAGGCAGAGCACAGTCTATTCAGTTGCAAGTGGGGCTGTGCCCAGCTTTGCCCCCCCATACTGCCAGATGACCCTTTCAGGCACATCTAATCCCTCCAATGTGTGACTGTCTGGGAGGATTTCACAAAGCCCAACTGCCAACTACACCCAGTCATGTTACCCAGGGGAGGCAGCAGGCACCAAATAGCAAGGGGCAGGAAAATGCCAACTTTCTAAAAGTGGCATTTTCACAATTGTAATTTAAAATCCGACTTTACCATTAAAGAGGATTTTCAATTAAAGTTTCATAGATACCAAACATGAATTGCTTATCCGTTCCCAATCAAATGTTAGCACTTATTAAATGTAATAAGGCAACTCAATATTATCCTATCGGACAGAAAAGCATCACAGTAGTAAAAAACGAATTTAGGAGTTTTTCACTACCAGGACATGTAAAACTTAAAATTACATGTCCAACCTTTTATTTACAATGCACCCTGCCCTGTGGTCTACCTAGGGTCTACCTCTTAGGTGACCTATTTGCAATAAAAGGGTAGTTTAAGGCTTAGCAAGGGGGTTATATTGCTAAGTCAAATTGTCAGTTTAGAACTGCATTCAGGCTGCAATAGCAGGCCTGAGACATGTTTTAAGAGTCTACTTAAGTGGGTGGCACAATAAGTGCTGCAGGCCCACTGGTAGCATTTAATTTATAGGCCCTGGGTATATAGTATACCACTCAGTCAGTCAGTCAGTCAGTCACTTAATTCGATACTTAAAATTAAGATCATAAAAGTACAGAGTACAAGTTATAAAAATAGACTTTAAAAATACAACTTTCATAATACAGACGTTTAAAAACAACGATTTACAATCAGAATGGAAATGCACAGTTCATTAAGAAGGATTCACATTCGTCTAGTCTTCCATGAGAGGAGTAAAAATGAAGCCACAGAATAACACACTAATTGATTAGGCAATGATTGTAAAAAGTACATCCCAGGACGACATTGGGTAAAACTGTGATTGCGCATGAGCGGCCGGATGAATCTAATGTGATGATCCTTGTCAAATTTACAAAAGGAAAAATATGTAAATTTGATTGGAGAGAGATACCCTCGTGTAGTTCCTATAAACCTATATAAGATCTGCACTTTTAGACAACATACACTGTAGGATTGGTGTCAGACTGATTCTGGACACCCCTACCGGGTATGTTAGCCTGTATACCAGCTAGCTCACAGTGCCACAAGAAACCCCTCTTACCAAGGAGAGAGTAGTTCTTGGCAACTATCGAACATGAAAACCCTGATCCCTCAGGTTCGTGGAAACAGTGCGATACTTTTCGCTCAGTAACTCATGCTCAACTTGTCTCAGAGAGATACACAGAATAAACAGTGGGAACGTTTTTCAATAAGCATTTATTGAACCAGCGTCATTCTAGTGTAAAATAGGTGTGCTGAAACAACCATTAGACAGTAACAGATATAAATGATTATAAGCACTAAGAGTAAAAGGATGGTAGATTTCTACCATTGTGCTAAATCAATGAATAGAGGCAAATATATAAAATACATGACAGTAAAATGCGTACTCCTACGATGCGACCCTAACTAGATGTACCTAAGTGTACCTAGCATGTATGGAGGTGTAGTGCCAAGAATCCCTCTAGGATAAAGTCAACCCCATTATCTGAAGTGAGAGACTGTGGGACCCCGTCTTGGTCTCGAGATGGACACCCCGCGAGGGATGTCAAACCACTGCGAGCTGGAGTGTCTGCGTGCAGAAACCTCAGCGTATCACGTCAGTGTGTCGGCATGGAAGTCCTTTTTCTCCTCTGACTATCTAAGCAAGATATGGTGTATATATACCCAAAGTGGTACCCCCTGGGGATATACCTTGCTGTGTCATGTCGGACTAGGATGACGGAAGGAATGACCCTTGTACATAGTTATTATGCAGGAGATGTTAGACCTGCTGTCCTGCTGTGATTCCATGAATCATGATGCATAATGAATGAGGCTTAAGCTTTTCGGAGAAAACCCCATGTCATCTTTGCATTACCCAAACTAGGTAAAAGGTCAGTACTAAGAACCGTTATGCAGTGTAATGTAGGGAAGAATATAGGCGAAAGGTTAGGTGACTACCTGAGCCTATATTGGGGTACCTATATGAAACATAACACCCACTCCTCATCCGACTGGACGACACTAAATAAGTTTGTATATATAGTCCGAACAATGAGAGACTGAGAGCCATGCAGTTTAGACAAAGGGGCCGATTCCGATCTCGGCCGGTAGTGCTCCGAATCGGATTCGGATTCACCGGATCCAATTCGGAGCCCTGTTTCCCGACCGAATCGTACGCGGGTCCGGCCGAGCGAGTACGATGCAAGCACCCGCGAAATCGCCGACCGACTCGAACGCGGCTTCAACACGCTCCGACCGACTCGCAGGGACACGACTCGCACCACGCTATGGAGACGTTTCCCCGCCGGGTAAGTACGATGCGCGCCACGAGCAGTCCGATTGACTCGCGCCGTCCGGCTCGAAAAAGCTGTCGGAGCCGGACTTTGGGGGTCCGCGTCGGACCGCCCTGTACGCGTAGGCGCGCGAGTCGCACACAGGGGGGGACCCATGGGTCCCCCCTACCTGTGCATGTACGCCGCGATGCGTATGGACGCGTACACGCTGTAGGGGGCACCCTTGTCCGCCTCGCACCCATTGAGTCAATGGGAGCCCGCGTACGCGTTGTACGACAGGCTCCCATTGACTTCAATGGGAGTCCGACCGACTCGAGTCCGATAGCATGCGTGCGCATCGTACTCGTTCGGTCGGACTGCTAGGGTCCGATTCGGTCGGAATTCTCTCCGGGTCCGGCTCGGTCGGGGAGATTTCCGTCCGGAATCGGCCCCAAAGTGTCTTGTTTAAAATTCCAAATTTGGTTGTTTTAAAAAAAAGGCCGAATTTACCCAGCACAAGATGAGCAAAATATTTATGTGTCCTGGCTGGGAGACGCAACATCACTGTTGCCTGCAATCGCAGACGACGGTCCCTGCAACACCTCGCAGATCAGGTCAATCGAGCACAGATGTCCCTCCGTATTCACCACAGCGTCATCCGAGGCCTGAGTATTTGTTGAGGAGCCGGTATCCTTCCCGACAGGAGCTGAAGCATCCTGTGGTGGCTCTAAGAATGCAGACATCAACATTGGAATACGCTGAGGACACTGCAGAAAATGGGCCGTTATCGGGTCCAGTAAAGCATCAACGTCCGGTGGCGCAATTGTTGGAAGTGTTAGACAGAGATCCAACGCGCATTCTTGTCCACAGAACAGGCATCGGAGGACAGGCAGAATACAGTCGATCCAGACTGGTCTAAATGACAAGAACCAAGACTCGCTCAGTTCTCGAACACAAGGTGTGCCCAGATGGATTACCATGCGATCACGGTATCGGCGCTCCAAAAGCGTTTTTTCCATCTTCTTGGTGACTGGGACGTCCATTGCGTAGCAGAAAAATTACAATCAGGATACCTGCTATTAGAAACAGGATCAGCGGAAGTCCTCCAAAAATGCTTCTGAATACGGAGTGTATAAAGATGTGAATAACTCCAAGGATTGTCTGAAAGGTGCTTACCAGTCCAGAACCTATGGTCTTAAATAGGTGGACTATACCCGTCGTATCAGATATGTTAAAGATACGTTGTACCATTTCGGTGAAATGGAAAGGGCAGTTTGTCCGTACTAGTGCCTGTATCTCAGCCGAAGACCTTGCAACCTGAAGATCATAAGTTTCTCGGGCGGAGGTTAAGGGCACAGTTTGCTGTAAAAGCATGGCTTTCATTCGGCTCAGAGTATCAAACCGTATAAAGGAAACATTCAAGGAAGGCCATAACGGCACCTCCCTGACGGTATGGGTCGGTGGAAACAATACTTGCATACAGCAAGTAACCCTGGAGCTTACAGTGACAAGATATGCGATGCCCGGGAGCATCCCACAACAACCTTGATCATCCAGCATTAATTAACTCCCATTTGAAAGCAACTTGAACACCGGATTAATCACGGCAGCTGGGTAACCTTTCAAGTGACAGGATAAGTTAGCAAATGAACCATTACAGGCCCCGTGAAGCATGACATCCTGGCATATGAGAGATCCACTTAAAGAATTCTCGCAGTTGGTACCGCTAAGGAACACTTCCATGTCCCATTCCTACATTGAAATCTGTATCGTAATTACCAAGATTCCTTGATGAATTCCCTACCCATCGCTTCATATCTGCCGGCCTGTTGTTGTTCTAGGCAATATTGAAACTGGAAAGTAGTGACCGGTAGTGTTATATGGCCATGGATTAACCATTCTGTGGATGGTGACTCTGTCACAGTAAAAGGTAACTTGTCCAGTTTTCCAATACCCAGCATTGTATATTTTGCTCCCTTTTGTGCCATCGTTATCTGCTTGTCAGTTAGATACTGTTGATAAATCGCCATGGCACATAACCAGTGCACAATGATTGCAGTGTGCAGCTTAATAACATAATAGAACGTAGTTGAGATTGTCAGTGTTGTAGTACAGAGAAGTCCTGTTCTAGTTTATCTATAGCAGAAGATACAATATTGCCCAGTGAATAAATCCTGTATGTTAATGTAGTCATACTGTTGTCAACTACAGCTAACGCCTTTTCTAGGTTAATCTTATCTATTTCACGAAGTCTCTCCGCAGCTTCTTGTTGAGAGATTTTCCAGATTTCATTATAGACAGCGTAATAGAAACGTTTCTGACGTGGCTTTCTGGGATCTAGTAAAAAATCCCTTAGATCCAACTCATCTGAGAGTCAGGATAAGTGCTGTTTCACCTGGGACAGTGTTGAGGTTTCTAGCCAATCGAGGCACAACTTCCCAACACTGTATGATGTCACCACCCCTGGATGTTCTCTTTGTACATATCGTGGGTCTGGCTTATGGATACTAAACCCTTCGGTTGTACCCTTGAATCTTGATTGACATCTGTTGGTGTCTGTGGGCCAAACTAACCATCCCTTCCAATTTGGTTCTGAAGTATTGTACTGCATGATGTCATCTAGTGTATCCCCTCCACGTGATGTAAAATTGATGTGCGAAGGTGTGGGAAATGGTGGCGTGTTCAAATCCTAGTTCTTGGCTAGTCCAAGACAGGAAGTCTGTTGCACTGTTTCATTCAGAAATATTATCTGTTACGGAATGAGGCACGCTCTAAATAGTGCTTCAGTTCCCTGAACTTGCCATTCCTTAGAACCCCAGACTGATTTTGTGTCTATAGTGTCCTTCCATAAGTCGAAACCCTGTTCAGACAGTTAGGCAATAAAGGATGCAGAATAAATCTGTATGGTGTTAGTCAGCATATTTTTCTGTTCAGGTGTAGGTGCAACCTTATAGTAATATGAGGCCGGGTTAGAAGTGTTAAACCCTGAAAAATATGAACATTTCTGTGCAAACGTTTTCAAACTACCTTTTGGTGGTGTCGGGCAATGTTCCCATTGGTGGTATGTGAAAACATTTCTCGGGATACTGGATTTGTGTAAAAAGTAATGACCATAATGTTGGTAACAGTACACGCTATCAAAGTCAGATGTGTCCTCTTACAATTCATTGTTTGAAAATGCAGCGGAATTTTCCAAATCAGACAACATATATATATTACAGTTTCAAAATCCCAATCATCAGAAAATGTACTGGAGGTAATGATAACATTTAGAGAAATTTTAAATCCGTGGGGACAAATACATCATAATCAACTTTGTCCCAAACTATACCATCAGGAATTGGAACAGCTGTAATGTTCACGGAAAATAAGTCTCTTTGTTCACGATGAGATGATGTATGAGGTTTCAAGACCAAGTTCACATTGGATACTGCAGAGCGTTCTGGGAGATATTTTCCATTTAATAGTAAGCAAAAGACAGTCACTAGGCCAATCCAGAACAGAAAAAACAATATTCCAGATATTATCCAAAGCTGGAGCCAAGGTGAAACTAAGTAAGTCAATTTCAGAGAAGTGTAGAAATCACAAATTTGTTGCTTATGGGAAACTGGAGCTGGTGTAGACTCATGTTCACTGGGATCAAGAGAAAAGGTATCAAAATCAATGAAGTAGCCAGATGCAGTTCGATCAATCTTTGGTAGTTCGCAGGTTGTGTTGAACTGGCAGGTGTCTCTTGTTGAGGCATATTGATGTAGACATCGGTGTTTGGCCGAATGGAAATTTGTCTTTCATTTGTTGTTTGAAGTTCTGCTTCCAGAGGAACGAGTTCCATTTCATTGTTGGAAATTCCATCATTTCGAATTGGGGACTCTTCAAATGTTATGAGTCTTTCTGTCTGAACTTCCTGTATGGTAGCGAGAGGAGAGCGTCGGCTACCCAGGAGCCCACGAGGCCTACTATTCAGTATTGGCCACATAGTGTGGTTTGATCAGATCAATGAAGACAAATCTCTTTTCTTTTTTTCCGGCAAGAGGCGGAAGAAGTACTGTTCTTCCTTCAACAGCCAGGACAGTTTCTGTATGATGGCCCAAATTCTTTCTTGTCCTCGATCTTTTCTCTGACCAGATCCCTGACTTTTGGGATCCAGACAGGTCTTGCCATGACTGATTTGACTTCCCCAGTGGCGGTTCGTTTTACTTGCACGTTGCTTAGTAGTGCTCTGGATTCGTTCAGATCCTGTAAAACAGACAAACGTTTATTGATGTCAAATGGTTTTTCATCCCCCACTGTGCTTTCTTAATCGAGATCAGGTACCCACATTCTCGTCCTAATAGGACTTCGTAAGGAGTGACACCCTCCCCTAGAAAACTTCTTGGCAAATTATTGAGGGCTCGCTGGACCCCATATAAGTGATTGACCCAACTACCACCCGAACCTAATACTCTAGTTGTTAAAGATTGCTTTAAGTCCCGGTTTTTCCTCTCCACGACCGAATTTCCCTCGGGATGGTACGGAGAGGAGTACCGCAACGCTACACCCAAACCTTCCATGGCTTCCTTGTAAGCCTAGAGCTAAACGCGGGGCCACGGTCAGAATGTAATGTGCCAACTGCGTATGTCCCTATAAAGACTCGCAAATCTTTTATAACAGTTCGAGCGTCAGCCGAGCACAGAGGCCATACCCATAGGAATCTGGAGCATCAATCCACTGCCACCATGATATACTTGTAAGCCCCATCTGATTGTATGGGGCCGCAGTGGTCCAAATAGACACAAGCGAGTGGTATGTCTGATATTAGTAATGGTGTCTGCGCTGGACGCGCCACTGTGGAACCCTTCATCTGCTGGCAGATGTCACATTTTAAGACAAAATTCTTCGTCTGTTTTGTTAAACCAGGCCACCAATAGCGTTGTTTCAATAATGAAACCGTCACGTAATCCCTGCGTGTGCAGAACCTAGACCCTCGTGTGCAGCTAGTATTAAGTCTAATCTGCGATCCATGTTTGGTATAACTCTGTCCCCCACTCCTAGAATCTGAGCATATGGAATGTTGTTTGCATCTAACTTGTCGGAGTACTTGAGTGGAAAACCTTTTGGTAAGGCTGGGCTGTTTTTGCGTGAAGCAATGACCGCTACCATTATCTGTCCATCTATTCTCGTTTTTGAACGAGTGATTGCAGCTACGGCAGCAGTTCGTACTGTCCCCTTTGCGGCTTCATCAGCCAATGAATTCCCTTCAATTTGAACGCCATCACGTTGATGACTCAGCGCGTGTATCACGTGAGCTCTTGGTAGTTTGTTTTTCAACTCAGCTACCTGTTCCCATAGCATTTTATGCTTAATTGTGCCACCTTTTGAGTCTTTAAACCCATTCTGACCCCAGTAGTGAAGATATTCGTTGTATGACTAGACACAGTAAAAAGAATCGCACATGATTATTGAGGGGAATTCCCGATCCGTATTTATAAGTGCCAGTAATAGGGCTTTCAATTCTGCCAGCTGAGCCGTGCAGTCTCCTAAAGACTGTGTCTTCGTGTCGCTGGGATGGAACTTGCCATCCCGCATACGACCTTTTACAATCGCACAAGCGATCCGGCTGAGCAGATCCGTCAGTGTAAATAATATATTCATACTGATCTAGAGGCATTATTTCATTTGGGAGAGGATATTCTTGTTCATATTGCAGGAATGCTTGTGTTTTTAGCCTTGGGTCATATCTGTATTCTACATCCCTTGCAGTGAGAGAATTAGCCCATTGTATCCATCTTGGATGTAAGGCTTTAGCATTAGAAACAATAGCCTTTGTAGCAGCCTCTAAGGCCGGTACTGGAGTTACGACAATTATTCGTTTCCCCTGAGCCAGTGCTCTTTCTCTTACTACAACGGTTTGTACTGCTGTCAGTAGTTTTTCTGTAGAAGCAAAGCGCATTTCAGCGTGTGTGTACAAATGTGATTTGTATGCAATGGTTACTGTTTCTCCTTCATTGAAGGTTAGGTAAGTGTACCCAGATTGACCCGCTATAATGCGGATCACTAGATTGCATACTCGTGTCTGCAAGTTTTTGAAGCTATCATGTCAGCTTGTAGGGAACGAAGGATATCTGTGTGTTCCTGTGTCCAATGCCTAACTGAAAAATCAGGTCGTATTAAGTCGTAGAAAGGTTTTACTCTTTCTGTGTAATCCAAAATGTATGTTCTGCCAAAATTTTAAAATCCCAATATGGATTGTAAGTTTTTCAAAGATTTAGGAGGTTGGAGCAGCGCATACTTTTCTAAAAAGTTAGCTGGCAGGCTTTTTCCTTCATTTGATAACGCGTATCCTAAAAATAGGACATTGAGGTGGGCTATTTTCAATTTTTTAAAGTTGAATTTGTAGCCCTCAGAGGCGAACCCCAAAATTATGGTGCTCACCCTGGTCAAATGATCCTGTAAATCATCATCCATCAAATAAATATCATCTACATAGGTCAACGCCTCTTCATCCAAATTCTGAAATAATTCTGTTACCCTAGCGCTGAACAACCCGGGGCTATTCTTATATCCTTGGGGGAGTTGACAAAATTGACGCTGGGAACCTAGCGCGGAAAATGCTGCTAAATACCTGCTTTCAGGCGCTATATTTTGTCAGAAGAATCCATTTGAGATGTCTAGTGTTGTTTTGTATTTTTTCCGCACAATGTTATTCATTAATGCGGCACTGTGTCCATCCTCTACTGCAAACGTTTTAGTGCATGTGTTCAGATGTCTGTAGTCTAAAACTAAACGGTATGAATTATCGGGTTTCATTACGGGAAACAAAGGATTATTCATGGAGGAGGTGCAAGTTGCAATAACACTTTGGTATTCAAGTTGATCTAAGATCTCCCTGACCTGTTTTTTTGCTTCTTATTTTATTGTGTACTGTCTCTGTGGAGTTGGAGTAGTTTTTACTGGGATTACATGGAGTGGTGACTCAGCATCCTACCCAACATGGTTGCGATATAGGGCCGGAGCAAGGGCTACCGCCCACTCCTGCGTGTATGTGTATTTTAAGTAAATTGGAACGTGGTCGGAAAAAGCTGGTAAAATTACCGTTTCTCCCTTTGGGCAATCCATAACAATATCAGGCGGCCAATCTTTTTCAACTAAAAGGATATCATAGCCATAAATCAAGTTCTCCCAAAAGAGACCTTTACCTTTTCTTGGTTTGTCCCCCTCCATTTGGAGTGTTCTCATGTAACCTATGTGGGACACTTACCCTTGTATCAGGTGTTTCCACCGTGATATGCTCATTCAACTCCCCTGTCACCAGAAATGCCATCAGGTTCTGGCGAGCTATTGTTACTTCTGCTGCACTGTCTAGCATCGTCAGAGCCCATTCCCCGTTCAGTAGTTGAGTCCTCAGAATTCTGGGCATGTCTAATTTAAGACCTACTACTTTCTTCTTTTTAAATTGAGGTTTTGATTTAGGCTTGTCTTCTTTCTTGGAAGTGTAATCTGAAGTGCGTGCGTGTCTCTGGACTTTGTACACTCTTCTTGTCTGTGTTCTGACCGTCCTTCTCTCTCAGAGTTTCTTGGTGAACCCTGAAAGGAACGAGAGGAACGTGTATCAGTATCCTGATACCTGTCAGGTTTTTTAATGTTCTCTATTCCAAAAGGTTGTATCGCCTTTCGGAGGACTCCTCTTGAGGAGACCCACTCCTAGATAGAGATATTTTCGCTAATCTTTTGTTTTTTATTGTTATTATCCCATTTCTTCTTGGAAGAATCGGGTGCGTGCTTGGTGTTATCTCAGGACCTCCCAGGAGTTGAGATTTTGTTGCTCTAGCTCCCAAACTATCTCTACCTATTTCAGCATAGGTGTCTGTGATAATTTTAGGTAATTCACGTTCCTGTTGTAAAGGAGTCAAATCCCTCAGGCGTTGGCGTATTGCCACTGCTGCTGCCTCCCCTTTTATATTTGCTAATATTATAGCTGATACCTGGGAAAACTTTCCTAATAATTTCATCCCTAAGTTCAGAGCAGGTTCTGCTCCATACTCAGTTTGTCTTAATACGTCTGGTATTACTGCTAATGATGGGATACCATGAGGTTTGGTATATATGGCAGCAAAAACTGTACCCCAAGTGGTACAATCCTCTATCTGGGGAGCTATCCCCATTGGCAAGCAGATTCTTAGCATTCTGTGTTTTTCTTAAGGGCTTGTGTGTAGAAATACTGCCTCTAGCTGTGTTATTTTTTGAGCTATCCAGAACGGCATTTGCTCACGTTTAGTGGGCATTTTACCCATAAATGCGTATAGCGTTTGTGGTGTAATTTTAGTTGTAGAACCCTGAATTTGACTAGTTTGTGTTGGCTGAAGTGTGAGTTCTCATCACGAACTGTGTCAGGTTTCTGTAAAGTTTTATGATTTCTTTGTGAAGTGGACGCAAGTCTGCCACTGGCATTGAATCAATGTCTGGATGCGGTGTGTAAGCTGCAAGGTCACGCCAAGTGGCTCCTTCTCTTCCGAGCGGACCTAGTCTTACTTTGTCTTTTGTGTGGGGGAGGGCGCCTTTAAACCAGTTTATGTGCTCCTGGTAGGTGAGCGGAATTTCAATGTCCTCATACGGAGAGTATTCATTTGGTGTTTCATCTTCAGTGTAAGAATGAAATGTATTTGATTCTGCATCTGCTTGTGGGAAGTTAACCCATGAATATAATACCTCTGTTCTATATGATTCGTGAGCCTCAATCACGAAGGTTACTGTCCCACCCCTAGCTATGACTCCGTACTCTATTAGCTTTTGAGTACGGGCATTTCTGAAATGTTAATTTCACCTTCCTCTTCCCCGACTACAACAGGCTGTGCTCGCCCAGCGGCGTTTGTCAGCCATGGTTTTTGAAAGAAACTGAGATAAGATTTTATGCACAATAGGAACGGTTTGTCCTTCAAGCTAGATAAACCTACAGCCAATACATAGGACATGCCTACTCAGCTGTGGCGGATAGTTCCTTTCCCACTCCAGACGTCTCTGGGGAAATGTGAGTAGGGGGTCTCTGAGAATAGCACGACAGAACTACTCATATTTGACTGTTAAATAAGTACTTAACCAATGTTGGCAGCGCCATGTCGTGTAGTTCCTATAAACCTATATAAGATATGTGCGTTTAGACAACATACACTGTAGGATTGGTGTCAGACTGATTCTGGACACCCCTACCGGGTATGTTAGCCTGTATACCAGCTAGCTCACAGTGCCACTAGAAACCCCTCTTACCAATAGAGAATAGTTCTTGGCAACTATCGAAGAGGACAACCCTGATCCCTCAGGATCGTGGAAAAAGTGAGATACTTTTCGCTCAGTCACTCATGCTCACTTTGTCTCAAGAGAGATACACAGAATAAACAGTGGGAACGTTTTTCAATAAGCATTTATTGAACCAGTGTCATTCTAGTGTAAAATAGGTGTGCTGAAACAACCATTAGACAGTAACAGATATAAATGATTATAAGCACTAATAGAGTAAAAAGATGGTACATTTCTACCATCATGCTAAAACAATGAATACGGGCAAGTATATAAAATACATGACAGTAAAATGCATACTCCTACGATTCGACCCTAACTAGATGTACCCAAGTGTACCTAGCATGTATGGAGGTGTAGTGCCAAGAATCCCTCTAGGATAAAGTCAACCCAATTACCTGAAGTGAGAGACTGTGGTACCCAGTCTTGGTCTCGAGATAGACACCCCGCGAGGGATGTCAGACCACTGCGAGCTGGAGTGTCTGCGTGCAGTAACCTCTGCGTCCCGCCTCAGTCTGTCGGCATGGAAGTCCTTTTTCTCCTCTGACCATCTCAGCAAGATATGGTGTATATATATACCCAAAGTGGTACCCCCTGGGGATATACCCTGCTGTGTCATGTCGGACTAGGATGACCGAAGGAATGACCCTTGACATAGTTATTATGCAGGAGATGTTTGGCCTGCTGTGATTCCATGAATCCTCATGCATAATGAATGAGGCTTAAGCTTTTCGGAGAAAACCCCATTTCATGTTAAGCTTTTCGGAGAAAACCCAAACTAGGTAAAAGGTCAGTACTAAGAACAGTTATGCAGTGTAATGTAGAGAAGAATATAGGTGAAAGGTTAGGTGACTACCTGAGCCTATATTGGGGTACCTATATGAAACAGAACAATAGCATAGCACGGACAAGGGGGGAGGTCAGGGATAGAATATATTCCAGCTGGATACAAGAACATGCAGGGGATTAAATTCACTCTAAACCTCACTAGTATAAATCTATGGCGTGGATTGGTCACAAAAGATAAGTAAGGGGCTACGCCTTCCTGGTCTATTGGGTCTTCTAAGTATAGTTTTACAGACACTTTTGTGCTGTTCATCTTAAATCGCTCACCTGCTCTTTGGTTGGAATATAGGGTCTTAATTTCTTTTTTTAAGACAGTAGTACAGTTTGATGGAGATGTAAACAGATGTCCTAAGCCAAGGGAGGTGAGGCTGTTTTAATGTGTGTTAGCCACTGTATCCTGTGCCCATGGTCAAGAGAGAGGCAGTCTTCTATCAGCCTCTATGTAAGATTCACAGATTCTCTCCTCCAGATCGAATGCCATAAGAGTGTTGGTGCCAACATAATTGTATCAGTAATATAAGTGATATCTAATTCTGCATGGCAAATGAAATTAGAACAGCTGGGTGGGAGACCAACAAGTCTTTTCCAAAAAGAGTCCTCAATGGTCTGGAGGTTATGGGAATTAACGGTTCCCCAAATCCCAGCCCCATAGGTTGCTACTGATTTCGATTTAGCGGAGTAAACCTTTTTAACCATATCAAGGGACTTTGCGCCCAGTTTCTTAATGAAAGAGTTTAATGCAATAATACTCTTCTCGAGTGCTAAACCCCTATTTGTGGTCACTTGAGACCAGGTCAATTGCCTGTCGAAGGTTATTCCGAGATAGGAGAAAGTGTCTGTGTGTGCTATTCTACGTCCCGCTATATGGAAATTTGGGTCCCTCTTTTGTTTACTCCCAGATATTAGGACAAAGGTCTTCGCCTCATTTGTCTTCAAATCTAAGCTACTCATGTATCGAACATAGATTTCCAGTAGCTGCTGCAGAGCATGACCAGTGCAGGCAATTAACACGGCATCATCTGCTTAAAAGCAGGATTGAGGTGCGCGTTTTGTTAATCATCGGGACATCCTGTGTGGAGTTCAGCAAGGGTGATTCCACACCATTCGTATAGATTGAAAAAAGGAATGGGGCGAGAACGCATCCCTGGCGGACTCCCCTATTGATTGGGAATGACCTAGAGCACTCACCCTGTTTCCCATAACGGACACTTGCCGAGGCTGAAGAGTAAAGCTGTCTGATGAAATTAGTTATCGCCTCCTCGATGCCCATTTCTACCATTATACTCCACAGATGGTGGTGGGTGACGCAGTCAAATGCTGCTGAAATATCCATAAATGCCAGGTATAACCTCCCCTGCTTTACTTGGGTATACTTGGCCATTAGTAAGCTTAAATTGAGGCATTGATCCTGAGTTCCGCTCCCCTTTTTGAACCCGTATTGCACTAGGATCAAAACATTGTTGTTGGTGGCCCATTCCTCTAATCTATTTAATAGGACGCGACCCATCAACTTGGCAGTGCTGTCCAGTAGAGAAATTGGCCTGTAATTTTTGGGCTCAGATTTGTTACCTTTCTTGTGGATTGGAATTATAATCGACCTCTTCCATGAGTCCGGAGGGCCTACAATTGCAATTATGTTAAAAACATTGGTCAGAACCGGGACCCAGAGATCTGACTGCTCCATAAAAAAATCAATTGGTCTGCCGTCCGGACCGGGAGCTCTGATGGTCGAACACTGAGAAAGGGCCTCTCTAATTTCGTGTAAGTTGAATAATAGGGAAGACTTAGTTAGGGAGATACTTGGTGCCTGCTGGCTGACCACTCCCTCCACAGGTGGGTTAAAAATGGAAGAAAAGTGTGCAATCCAAGCTTCCTCATCTACATGACAATCTGTACTCGGCTACTCTGGAGGTTTAAGAAAAGGGGCATTGATGACTCCCCGAAATCCCTGGCATTATTCGAAAGAGCGACTAGGTGCAACTGCTCCCACGCCTCTTCCTTAAGGGTTTTGGTTCTCAGCTTCCTTGCTTCTGAATAGAGATGGCGCAATGTCTTGACAAATTCCGCATCTCTAGGGATGGATTTGAGAACCTGATGTAAGGCAAATAGAGACTTGGTACATAACTGGTGGAACCACTTTGGACCGGATTTGTTTGAGGTTGGACTAGCCCTGGTTAAGGCTTGTTTAGCCTCTAACAAGATCTGGTCAAAGGCCTTAGCTATCAGTCTTGAATCAGGGTTCTCTGCCGGGCAAGTCATAATGTCGTTCTATCTTTTGCCAACCACAGCTGTAGTGATTCTTGGTTTGTCAGCCATTACCCATTTTAGGATGATCCCGTTCTTCCTTGCTATTGTGGGTCTGGCGTGCCTCGTCTGCCCCAAGTGCGTTCCCCCCTATTCCAGGTCACTGATTATGGCATCATGGGCGCTAAACCCAAAAGGCATAATTACAGTTTTGGAAACGAATGTTTTGAGGGACGTGGATATCAATATATAATCTAGGGTCGAGCCCTGAACAGCCGAACCAAATGTATGTTGTAAGATGCCAGAGATGGGGTCTATGGAATTCATAATTTCCATATCATGAATGAAAAACAATCTATTCAAGGCATCACCATAAGGATCATGGACAAAGTGCGAAATAGGCTCACCTGACTCATTGGACATGCCACATCCTGTTTTATTGGAGGAAGGACAATAGTGTGCGTTAAAATTGCCCACCCATAAGATTTTTAGAGGCTGGTTAAGGGTATTTGAGAAAATAGTAATATCCCTTTCCAATGGGTCTACAACCCGTTTCATATTGTCGTTAAAATTATTGTTATAAAAGTTAATTAATAAGATTTTATCTCCGCTCTGGGCTTTTAGGAAGAGGCAATGGTAGTAAGGGGAGTCGTTAGAAAACAATAAAACTGCTAGTTTTAGAGTGTTTTTTAGCAGAGTTAGGATCCCCCCTCTAGCACGGCCTGAGACAGAAGGGCGAGCTGGAGTGTAAAAAGAGCGGTAGCCATCTAGTTCAGTTGGTCCCGTGCCCCATGTTTCCTGGAGACATATCAAATCATAGTTATCAACGATTGCTAGCCAGTCTGGATTAGACACTTTAGATCTTAGGCCGGTGATGTTCCAGGAGATAAATTTCACATAATCACTAGGGTTGGGTGGTTGATTGTGGCTAGCCGTGGGAGATGTAGGAAATTCAGGGCCCAATTCACTTAAGGTTTGGACGGAACTAGAAGAGAAACCCGTTCCCCCACTGTCAGTCGCACCCGTCCAGATCAGTTAGGGCGCTGAAGCGGTTGTTGACAGGGAAAGGGGTGAAAAGTCAGGCCAGCCAAGGATGGGGGGGGCTCGTAGTAGTTGGCACTGGGCTCACGCAAAAGGACTTCAAGTCTAATGGAGGGGTTATGCTGTTTGTAGATGTAATTGAGTGGTAGTGCAAACATTTGGGAATACTTTGAAGGGCAGTCGGGTTGGTGGCCAAATAGCTGAACCAGATGGTGCGAATTAAGGCTAACTACCACACAGTCCCCCTGAATTGATTTCGTGGAGTTCCTCACCCAGGCCACCCTTCTTGCCATTAGAATACGAGGTAATAACTCCACCGACCCCCTCCATGTTTGCTGATGCAGTGGCATGCCTTTGTGATGAGCTGCTCCGTAGTTTCTTTCTGGGTTGGGTCCAGTTTGGGAACATTCACCAAAACTATCACGTTGGGGCATGCAGCTGGGGGGAGGTCGAGCCTTCGATCGTGAGTTTCTTGAGCCCCATTTGCTGGTTCATAATCAAGGCCTCTGGTGGGTGGGACAATAGATCGTATATAGGGGCTGGGGGCTCTCTGTGGGTTCGGTATATTGCAACAAGGTTGAGTGGGAGGTTGAAGATCTTGCAAAGTCAGAGAGGCTGTTCAATCCCACAGCTATTGAACCAGCGTGTTGGGAATCTCTTGGCTTAAGGGCCCGGCTTTAAAAAAAATGTGCTGTCCCGAAAGTTAGTAGAGGTACACTGAAGTGTCACAGGCAAGTCCGGTTTCAAGGGTTGCAAGGGGGGCTCTGTTGCCCTTATCCCTGCCTGGTTGGGATTAATCATATCAGTTTGAGTGGGGATTAGGGATTCTAGGTAAGTCTCGATTCTAGATAGTCTATCTAGGATGGGTATAAGCATACGAGTGAATGACTGTTCAAATTCAGAAAGTGTGTCGACCGCTAAGGGTGAATAGACTGACCCGGCTCCTTGGGAAGCGGCGGGGGGGTAGCTTGATGATTGGTCTTCCACCCCCTTTTTTCCTCTTTAAGGGCGGCTCAGCCTGGGCCGGTGGCGAGTCGGTTGTGGTGTTAGCGCTGGAGATTGTGCGTTTTGAACGAGAAGGAACTGCCTTGAGTGGTTGAGAGAGAGGTTGGGAGAGAGCTGCATCCTGGGCACTCGAGGGGTCAATAGTGACACACTCAGTGGGGCATTCAGAAGATATGTGGTCACCCATAGATAGTCTACGTTCCATAATCTGGATCTCTTTGTTCAGTGCATCGGAGGCCCTAGTGAGGAAAGCGTCTAAAGTGTTTGATGGCTCACCTCCATTTGTGGTGGACTTCCTTTTCCCCATCTGCTGGTCCGGATCTGATCTGAACTGAAGAGGTGAGAGTACAGGATGTTAGAGGGGGGCCCCAGCCCAGCCTCTTCCGGGCTTGGACAGGCCCGCCCTTGGCCCGGGCTGCAGGATCCCTAGGCGAGCTTTAAGCGTCTCCTGGCGCGGCAGAAATGACAGTGGCCGCGTGCAAGCCGCTTGGCAGTCTGGGATCTGCAGTTCCTGCCCCCCACGGACCACAAACAGCACCAAACGGATACCACTCTACAAGGTACTTATTTATAAATAATTATATGCCAATCAGTTATAAGCCAAAGTAACCATGTTTAAAGGAGAGAGCACAAGCACTTTAGCACTGGTCATCAGTGGTAAAGTAAAAACAAAAAGTTGTCACCTGCCTATGTATAAATCCGAGCGCAAAGCATCTCTGGCTGACTATAAGTCAATCACTAATCCGGGGAGCAACATCAGCAATGTATCAAACATAATAAATTCAGAAAACGGGCTGAAGAGAGGATAATACAAAAAAATATATATATTTAATTTGTTCAAAATGTAACAATTTCAAAACATTGATTGCATTTTATTAATTTTTTTTACATATACATAAGACTCAAAACACAGATGACATAACAAATGTATTGTATCCATAGAATCCACGCAGAAGCAATTGGAAGTATGGTTCCCCCAACAAAATGAATAACGGCAGAAACAATTAAAACATCCTCATACCAGTTGCATCCTAACATAATCTAAACAGTCAAACATACCTAAATCACATTCACACTGCTGTCTTACTGACACAATCACACATTAAAAGAATTGCATACATATGGAAACAGGGACCTGAAATACAGAACACAGTGGTATCTTATACCGTGATACTAGATGAATTGAAAAAGGACGCCTCATGTGAGGCAATGGAAATCCAGAAAATGGAAAGAATACAATACTCCAATCACTCTTGCTCAAGATACATAGTTAACAATTGATAATTAATTGAAAAACATCAATTTTACAATGAAACCATTGGTACTTTCTGGTTCCTTTATATATACCACAATGTGGTTCCTGTCGAGCACGGTGCTGACGCGCGTTTCGGTGTAGGGCTAGGGTCTAGCCGTCACCTTCTTCAGGGCGCAAGCAAGATGCAGTCCAGAGAAATGAGCCGTAGGGTTCGGGGGAAGAAAAGAATATATACACATCAGACATGAAATAGAGTCCACGGATCCATTCTATAAAGCAAAAAAACATGATATAAGACAAGGTTCTCCCCGTAAAAGCAACCAAACTAACAAATGAGCGGAAAATACAGATTGATAAATAACTTCAGTACCAACGCCTGTGCCTTGAAATATATGAAGAGATAGGCAAGCAGTTGCACAAGAACAGTAACAGGCATCACCATCACCAACTGAATTTGGAAATATAGATAACCCGAAAAAGGTGGACAGAGGTGAACCAGACTTGCTTCCTCCTACCAGCATTCCAAAAAGTTGTGTACAGAGAGGTAAAAGTGAATAACGTGCTAGTGACATAATAACATCATGCCTCAAATGACTTACAGGGAATGGCTCTCAGAATAGAAAGGTAAGTCCAAGTGGATTCCGGTGGTCAAAACCAGCTGACAAATTCAGATTAGGCAAAAGGCTAATAAAACAAAAGCACCAACCCAGAAATCAATAAAGGATCAACTTGCTAACATGCGAGTACAAAATTAACTCGGCCCAGATGCATATAATGGGCCGAAAGAAGAGCTCTAGATAACTACCTCAAGTACCGTGAACGTCTCCACAAGGAAAAAGAGGACAGATGCTCAAGGGCGGAACCAGAGAATTTTTGGTTCCGGGTGGAACCAGCGAATCGCACTAGCGGGGGTCTAGAGACCGGAGTAGGAAGCGGGCCTTTAAAAAGGAAAGGAAAAGGTAAGATAAGTAACTTAAATAAGAGGCTCCCACTGACTAGAAAAAATCCAGGTCAAACAGGGAGATACAATCACATGTAGGTGGGGGCACCGGTGAGTATTATGCAGGGTTTTAAGTGGGATGAAAAAACTGGGGGGGGTCTCTCAAAGGGGCGTGGCCAGTGTAATTAAGGGCGTGGCTTAAAACACTTAATCTAAAAATCTGTGCTGAGCATAGTGTGCCGCCCGACTTGTATTTTGTGGTTTCTGTCATTGCATCTAGATATATGATACAACAAGTAACATCATATCTACAAGTCAGGACTATTGGCTTTGTCAATGGTTGTTAGTTGCATAAGATAAATAAGCAGCAACTATGGCTTGTATATATTATTGAAAAGGCTTCCACTTAAAGCCCTGGTGACACCACGACAATGTTGCTGCCCCTGAGTTTCAAAGAGAAGGGAAATCCAGAGAGAAAATGACTCTCTTTAACCCCTTCCCTGCTCATGATGAGCTCAGCTCGTCATGCTGCGCGGTCGGGCTGTGCGCATGACGAGCTGAGCTCGTCACGACCACGCCCGCGATCGGAATGTCCAGCACCTGGGCGGAATTCCGATCGCAGCGAAGGCGTTAAAGGATTTCCCTTCCCCCCACAACGCTCACCTGGCATGATGTCATGCCTTTTTAACTTCTCCACTAGTGAGAAGTGAGTAGTGTGAGATGTGCCTGCTATCACTGCAGTCCGGAAAAAATGGACCGCCTGTGCCAGGGCGCAAAACAGAGCCCGATAGAGACCCGTTTTGAGGCCTCCGTAAAAAAACTGCCGGTGCTCAAGCCCGGTGAGACCCGGCCCACTTAAAGCCCTGGTATTATGCAATAGAGAAAAGGGAACATGTGCGGTTTACGCTAACGCCGTAGCCCCCCTACCGATGAAGTAAGAAAGGTCACCTCAGGATTCTAGCTTTAGGTGCGTGTATCCAAAAGCGCCTGCTAACTCGCGCTAACAAAGCAAAAACCGCACAGAAAGCAAATAGAAGGCAGGCAAGAAAGAGCAGGATAAAAAAGGGTAGGGTGGGGGGGAGGGTCCCTACCGGTACTAAATCCACCCTGACCGGCTTACCTAACAAGATGCGGCACCGTGCCCTCCAGAAAAAATCTGGGGCGGGGCCCCCTTCGCTGGTGTAGCGGGACCTCACAGTCTGGTTCGTGCGCCGCAGGGCGAGGAAAACTTCGCTGGAATCGGCTGGGTACGAAGCGTCTCTTTATTCGGCGTCTCTAAGGAAGAGTCAGCGGATGCGATCGGTTCAAAAGAAGTCATGTAGGGAGGGTCAAAAACACGGAAGTTATATACCGCCCCAGGACATGTGACCCGCCCATTGAATCAAGCTGGAATGTCAACCCACATGGTCGGAAAGAGGTAAATTCCAGAGACTATGGTAGATGGCTGGCCAGTACGTGTCCAGAGCAGGGGGATGAGACAAAGTGCAAGCCGAGAACCGGGCATACAAAAATAATAAGATTCTGGAGAAACTGAAATAAACATAAATAATGCAAATAATGTAGGAAACAAATCCAAGTGAATAAAAGATGTCATAGACCATGACACGATCAGACACAAAAACGAGATATGAAAACAACAGATAGATAGACCCAAGAGGAAAAAGAGGGCCTAGATATATAAGGGTCCCATAGAATAATAGTCACAAACGCCAGAGGTGACAAATCTGAACAGAACAAAGCAGTCAGAGAGATGACATAAGGAATGAGTTAAGCAAGTAAGATGTATCCCACATATAACAATGACTCAAAGCAACTACAAAGTGGCCCAGATGAAGCAATGGCACACAGCGTCAAAATAGTATCAGGATCTAAAAAGAGCACATGAACTGAAAGAAAATGAGGGGCTCGAAGGAGCCCGTAGAAACTACACTCAAGGATAGTGCACAGCTCCAGAATCCAAGCGAAGGAAAGAAGAATTACATAGCTTGTTCCCAGGGTGTAGTTTAATTCAGTCCCTGTCGTTCGGAATTAAGGAAAATATCCAAAATACCTCCCTCATCTTGCGAAATTTGTGGTTGTCATGTCCTCTACCAGCTGTGCTTTTTTCTAAAATGGTCCATCTGAGATCCCTTTCGGCATGTCCCATGTCTAGCCAGTGTTGGACCAGAGGGGCAGAGATTATTTTGATGCGGATATTCGATTTGTGTTCTCCGATGCGTGTCCTAACTTCTCTACCAGTTTCACCCACATAACAGAGGTTACACGGGCAGAGAACACAATATACCGCATTGGAGGTTCTACAGTTGGTCATATGCCTAAGTTCGATGGTCTTACATCCAATAATAATGCGGTCTGCTGTAATGGCATTATCACATGCATGGCATGTGCCGCATCTGTGGTTGCCCTTTATGGGATTGCAACCAGTAATAGATTTCTGAAGGAAGGTGTCTTCTGTATTAGGTTTGGCCCTCACTAGAAAGTTCAGTAGATTTTTATTTCGTCGGAAGGCGAAAGTCGGTCCAGGTAATTTAGGGCCGTCCTCTCTGATGTTAAGAAGGTGCCACTCCGAATATATGGCCTGTTTGATTTTTTGATTAAGATTGGAGTGGCGAGTAACGCACACCAGTTTATCTTCAGTGGTGTTATTTTTAGGGGTGAACATGGTTCCCTGTGATAGTATTTAGCTCTTTTAAATGAGTCATGCACCAATCTTTTGGGGTAGCCTCAAGCTAAAAGTTTGTTTTTGAGAATGTCCGCATGTCGGGTGAACTCAAGAATGTTAGTACAATTCCTACGTAGTCGTAGGAATTGACTGAAGGGGATACCATCTCTCTGACAGCGCGGATGGAAGCTGCTGTAGTGGAGTAATGTATTCCTTGCAGTGGGTTTGGTATAAAGAGACACAGACAGGTGTTGATTCTTGTGCTCTATCCGAATGTCAAGGAATTCAACCCTGTCTCTGCTTTTGTTGGGGGTAAATTTGAGATTGCTGTCGCATACATGAACCCATTTCAGAAATTGGTCTAAGTCATCCTCTTCGCCATGCCACACGAAGAAGATGTCATCGATGAATCGATGCCATGCTGGTATGTTTTCGTAGAAGGGCGCAATCTCATTGTGAATGAATTGCTTCTCAAAATGACCCATATACAGGTTGGCTATACTGGGGGCACAGGCCGCCCCCATGCTAACTCCCTTGATTTGCTTGTATAGTTCCCCGTCGAATTCAAAGAAGTTTTCATTCAGGACAATGTCCATACACTGAATGATAAAATTACAGTTATGTTCCAGCTCAGCTGATATTAGGTAATTTTGAGCCGCCTGAAGATGCCTGTTGTTGGGGCACATTAGTATAAAAGGCCTCTATGTCCATAGTGACCAGTATTTCATTGTTCTTATTGAATGGAATCCCTTCTATTTTGGAGATAAGATGACCAGTATCTCTAATGTATGAGGGTAAACTGCTTACCAGGGGTTTGAGGAAGATATCTATATACTTAGATAGAGGTTCTGTGGCTGCACCAATCGTAGACACAGTTGGTCGAAGTCGCGGATCTAGCGGATTCTTCGTTGTTTTTGGGACCCCATAGATCACTGGGATGCGGGTCACTTCAGGAGTAAGAAAATCGAACTCTTTCTTGCATATAACACCATCCTGTTCTGCTTTCCTACTAATGTCAAAGATTTTAGTTTTGACTCTGGTCTCTGGGTCTCCTTTCATTTTGCAGTAGTGTTCCTGGACAGATAGCATGGCTTTCATTTTGATGTTATACGTAGGCGTGTCAAATAACACTATCCCTCCCCCTTTATCGCAGGGTTTGATCGTCACTTGCAGTTTATTCCTAAGTTCGCATAGAGTTATATTCTCAAATTTAGTCAGGTTAGGTGTTGGAGTAGGGGTAAATTTGGTGATTTTGTCTATCTTAGAAAGGACCGCCTTTTCAAATATTTCAACTTCTGGACCCAAAAGATCCAGGCCTGGGATGAAAGATGATGGGAGTTTTAATCCAGACAGATTGTCTTCCTCGTTAGTGTCCCTGTTCAAACTTTTTAAAGTGCACAGAGTCATAAGACCAACAAAAACGAATTCAGCAAACAAATAGGAGGAGTGAAGGCAAAACATTTGGGGGTAACCCTGCAGAGGGGACCAAGTCAAATACCATGCTCAAAGAAAAAGCAGCAATTTTATTTCAGAAGACATAACCTGATATTTGACCTGTCTTTGAAACACAGCACATTTGACACGATAACTACAAAATGTAATCCCACACCAAAATGTAAAGGCATCTTTATTTATTGCTCTTTTGTGACCCACCAGAAATCAGCTGGCGACCCACCAGTGGTTCGCATCCCACAGTTTGGGAAACGCTGGGGTAACGGATTGCCCCAGGAAGTATGCTGTCACAGGGAGAATCAGAATGTGTCCATAACAATCGAATTGACAGAGGAGGCTGACCCAAAGGCCCTCTATGTATGAAGAGTTTTTTAATGTTATTTTTATAAGGAAGGTCTGCCAGACAGCAGCACCTGCCAGACTAACCTAAGAGGGTATAGCAAGGATTAGCACATTACAAATCTTCTGCCCCACAGTGTGTTAAAGAAAATAACTTAAAACAAAATCCTTGGCTATTGTAGTAATCTGTGCAATTCCATATAAAATAAGAAGTGTCTATAGGTATTAACATAGTGTAATACCATTCCACCCTTAGTGGCCTATTGGCTTTCACATATGTTTTTCACAATAAAGATGCCTTTGTTGTAATTTTTCATAATAAATAGATCGGTCCCATGGCATCATCTGATATCAGTCCTTTAAACTTCATCATTGGCTCATCACCATAACAAATCAGGCCTACTATATTGATGATAAGTTTTTCCACTAGGAAAAAAGTTCAATACAAACACTCTTTTTCAGCGGAAACAGCAACTGCTGCACAATCAAAATCTGTACTCAAAGGAATCAACATTTGGGTGAAGCCAAAGTCCCTTTTCAGCCATAAAATTACAAATATTTACAAAACTACATTTGGCAAAACAATATGCAACCTTGCTAAGATGGTATAGCAAGGATTTTCAAAGTGAAATCTATCACAAGGGTTGTCATAGGGTGTATCAACACCAAAACCCCTGCCGATTATGATAATCTGTGACCTCCAACAAAAGGCCTGCTTACAAGCTTTAACAGAGTGTAATTACAATCCACCATTAAAAATGCCTATTGGCTTGAACATATATTTTTCAAAATAAATAAGTTACACCTATGGCCTGTGCCATAACTTTTCATAATAAACAGCGCAGGCCTATGGTCTTTATTAATGGCTGGTCACCATAACCAACTAAGTCCTGCTGTGTTGAGCATAATCTTTCTCACACTGCAAAAAAATGCAATACAAGCACTCTTTTTCAGTGGAAGCACACAACGTCTGCCCAATGAAAATCTGTAGTGAAAGTAAACGACATTTTTGCGGGTATGAAACCCCTCTCTCAGTAGTGCTTCTTAAAGAACTATTTTTGTTGATCACATGAGGTCATATGATAGCGGTGCTGTCAAGTCAGACCTAAACAAAAAGGACTAATGTATGTTGGCAATACTAGCCACTTCTGCACATTTATTTATGCGTTTTTATATAGCGCGGACATTACCCGCGGGTGTCAGAGCGCTTCACAACAGGAACAGCACCATTACATAAGGAGGAGGATACAAATGAGCATAATACAAAGGCAAGCGTTACATTGCATGAGGAAAAGTGACAATTGTGCAAACAAACCAAATACAAAAAGAGGAATAAGTTCCAAGAGGAAAAAGTGACAGGTGTGCATGAAACATGGGGTAAAAAATACAATAGAGGTATAATACTGCAATAAGTGGCAGTCACTCATAACACACTGGGAAGGCACTTCTATAGGCTTGGAGTACAGAATTTCCTATCGTGGAAGAACTTCCTTGAGGTAGTAGAGAGGGCGTGAATACAGCAGGGGGTACATGGGGTACAAAATACATGATACATGGGGTACAAAATACAACTAAAGGCATAATACTGAAATAAGTGGCAGTAACTCAAAACACACTGGGAAGGCACTTCTATAGGCTTGGAATACAGAATTTCCTATAGTGGAAGAGCTTCCTTGAGGTAGTAGAGAGGGCGTGACTTCACAGGGGACTTGTAATGAGGGGAACACGCACATAAAAACCAACACAACACACAAAATAAGGAATGAACAGACAGAAGTACAACTTTACACTGACGAGCGAACTTCCTAGAGGGGTCTGAGAACCAAAGTATTAGTTCTGGAAGTGTCTTTGGAAGAGAAGAGACTTGAGGTCAGCTTTGAAGATCCGGGTAGAGGAGGTGGCACGGAGCAGTGGGGAAAGCGAGTTCCAGATTCTCACTGCATTGCCAGAGAAGGATTGAGCCATCGATCTTTCCCTTTTGAAGACGGGGGGCTCAAGCAGAAGCTTTTCCGCATTGCGAGAAGGGCGAGAGCCACCGGACAATTTCAATTTATTCGCCAGGTAACGAGGGGAGGACGTGTGTAAGGCTTTGTGTGTGATGCAGGCAGTTTTGTAAATAGATCTTGCCTCGATCGGAAGCCATCGAAGAGAGGACAGGATAGGAGTGATGTGGTCGCTTCGTTTGGACCCTGAAATGAAGCGAGCTGCTGAATGGAGGATGGATTTGAGAGGGGAGAGGTGGGATTTGGGTAGGCCAGTCAGAAGAGAATTGCAATAATCCAGTCTTGAGAGAACCAGAGATTGTACCAAGGTTTTTAAGTCATTCTCCGGGAAGAACCGACGGATCCCCCACAGAAGGCGCAGCTGGTACCGTGCGTTCTTAGCAATAGAGTTGATGTGGGAGATTAGGTTGAGTCTTTTGTCAAGAATGACACCTAGGGATTTAGCGCTGTCGACAATGATGGGTTTGTTATTGAGTAGGTTCAGCTGATCCATCCAAGATTGAACAGGAGGAGGTGAGAGAGAGGTAGAGAGGAGGAAGAATTCAGTTTTGGCGGGATTCAGAATGAGTTGGTGAGCTGACATCCAGTTGTGAATAGAGTTGAGGGTAGAATTGAGTAGGGAGAGATCGTGTGCGGAGGACACCTTAAGGTAGATTTGCGTGTCGTCCGCATACAGATGGTAAAGGATCCCAGATTTGCTTAGGAGGTTCCCTAAAGGTTCCAGGTAGAGATTAAACAAGGTGGGTGCCAGGATAGAACCTTGAGGGACGCCTTGACCTACGGCCACAGGAGATGAGAGAATGTTCCCTATCTTGATCCTTTGGGATCTGTCCGAGAGGAAAGAGGCAAACCATTTGAGCACTGTGCCATCCAGTCCCATTCTCTGTTGAAGAGTGTTGAGGAGGGTGCTATGATTAACCGTGTCAAAGGCTGCAGAGAGGTCTAGAAGAATCAGAAGACATGATTCCCCAGAGTCGAGTATATGCAGCGCATCGTCAATCACTTGCAGCAGGGCTGTTTCAGTGCTGCAATTTTGGATGAAGCCCGACTGGAAGACGTCGAGGAGGTTATTGTCCATAATATGTGAGGAAAGTTGTTTCGCAACACATTTTTCGGTGATTTTCGAAAGAAAAGGGAGGTTGGTGATAGGGCGGAAGTTGTTGAGGTCGTTCGCGTCGGCGGCGGGTTTTTTAGAAGAGGGGTGACCTGACCTGATTTGAGGGCAACCGGGAGGGAGCCTTGACTGAGGAAAAGATTGACTAGCCTGGTCCAGTAAGAGAGAGTATAGGTGTAGAAATCGATGGCGATGTCGCTAGGGATGGGGTCGGAGGAATGGTTGGAGGGTTTAGTTTCGCGGATGCATTTGAGGAGGTCATCTTCCGAGATGACGTCAAAGTTCTGCCAGGTGACTAAGGATTTCCGCTCCTCCATGGGGGGGGTGGGCGACCTGATCCACCAGTGCTTTGACCTTTTCATCGAAGAATATAGCGAAATCTGCTGCTTTCTTTGAGGAATCCTCAGGCTTAATGGTTGGGGGAGAACAGGTTGGGTTTTTGAAGAGGTCAAAAAGCTTTAAATGAGTCTCTGGATTTGGATGTTCCTGGATTCTTTATGAACATGACAGTCGTGGGAGATGGGTGTTGTGAGGGATTTCTGTGTGAACGAGACTCTTGCAAACCTGGTTATGTTGGGTATGTAGTATCCAGTGGCACTTCCTGCCTTTCCTTTATGACCCAGAGCCTGTGACTATCCCAGACCAGGACAGGCAGAACACAGAGACTGCTTAAAAGGTAGGGCTGTTAAAATCTGAGATATCCCAGTGCCTGCCTTTTATGGTCTGGGCTGACAGCACAGCTGTTGCCAGACAATTACATGAGAAACACTAGAGAGGGGCTCCGCCCACAATTGGGAGTCAGGAGTGCATGTTTTGATTGGGCAGAAGTTGTGACACAAAAAGGTGCTTGCCCTCCATGCAGCTGCGATCATTTTGTTTATTTATCCAGCTGCCAGAGCTAGGGGCACACGCATGACATTGTAAAGCAATTAACCTTTCTTAAATCACTAGAAAAATTATGATGCTTTTCTCTGGCAGCAGCACAGATGGGAGTTGTGTAATCATTAACCTAATTGGATGTTTAGGTATGGCTTGAAAGTTCAACTGTCACCTGATCTTTTAACCTTAACCAATATTATTCTAAATGTCTTTGCTTCTACACAAATACATACCCATTCCCATGCTATTAATTTGTAATACTTCACATTGCCATACAACATTACTTTAAAGCCAGACCTATTGGTATTGGCAATGCTTGTTCATTTTGATGTCCAATAATATTGTTTCTTTCTTTGTCAGGTGTGTATAGACTTTATCTACATGACCTAAATATTTTGCTTTCAAACGAATGGAAGTAAATATTTGCATTTTCACCTTAAATGAAGTTAAAGAAAGGGCAATTAATTTGTAATGTCGCATCTACGTGTGGGTTCTACTGATTTCCATCCTTTGTGTCAGATGTTTAAAATTTAAAGACACCTCTTCCTAGTTGTGATTATTTAGCAGCATAAGAGGCATTGTGATGCATGAACAGTCCAGAAACCAGCTGTCAAATCACTTGACTGTATATTTAACTTTGACCCCCGTATAGTGTTAAGCTGCCTTTTGGCTAGGTTTGAGCTATAGAAATATCACATACATAAATGCAATTGGCAATCCCTCATTGCTCTGGCCCAGTACCCTCACTTTACTGTAAAAGGACGCACCTGGCCTTTTTAACGGACTGTGTTCTCAACCAAAAACACTTCCTGTTGAAAACCAACCCTAAGTAAGGTTGCCACCTGGCCAGTTTTCTACCAGCACCAAGGGCATTTTAATGTCTCTGCCGGTACAAATATATATGGTAATTTACCTAAAGCCAGTATTTTTAGCCCTTATCTGTACCCACTTCAAACAGCAAATATAAACAGACTTTAAAACGTGTTCTAGAGCTGCGTTAACGATCCCTGACTAATAATTAAAGTAAACGAAGGCAGTAAAGTCATCTTACAAATGCATACGATTTTGCAGACTCTTAAAACAACAACAAATGGCCGGAATTTTTCTTTTGGAAAGGTCACAAACCTAGCCCTAAGTCTGATCACTATACTCAAACTCTTATTTTATAGTGTCACGAAAGGAACCAGAGGCTTTCTGGCCTTTTGTCAATGCCTTTAATTGTGTACTCATGATGGGTACTCGAGATTACACGAGAAACAATGATCTTCGTGGATGGAATACGCCATTCCATTATCAGCACCATCATTCGATCCAGGTTTTATATTTTGCCCAATGGGGTAAGTATAAGATACGCGGTCACATCACTTTTGTGCAACCTGAAAGGGCATTTATGCTTAAGAGTGAAGGCTTGACTTATATAGTTTTGAGAGGTTTTAAGTCTAAAAAAAGTTTTAAGAAAGGGAGCCAGGAAGTTAAAAACTTCTACTGCAATCTGAGGGAAACTTTGACTGCCTGGCTTTTTTCACTCGTCCCAAAAATTATTGTTGGCTCCAAAAGAATATTTATGGGGTTCGAAGTATATTCGTGCTTATAATTTTCTTCCCTTTAGTCCTAATTTTCTTCCAGAAAGTGCTCAGTCCCAGGCAGTTCAAAAGTCCACACTTCATTCAATTTACCTTGTTCTTTCGCTGTAATTCTTTTTAAAAAGCAAATATACTGGAGTACAATATTCTGATGATTCACCGTCATATTTAGGACACTTATAGATAATACTTATAGAAACTCTTGGGCGATTTAGTTATATAGTTCAGTTTGAATATGTTGATGCCTGGTGTGCTCGTCAAAAAACAACCTGTAAACAGTTAATATCAACCCAGTGGCATTGTTAATTATGCAGGGCAGGAAAAATGGCAGTGATTGTGTTGACATTTGCTTCCTGTCAATCTTCGCACTGCTCAGCACTTTGAGGTTAGTTATTAAGAAATTCTGAGGCATATTTACGAAAAGATTTCAGAGCGCGGTGTTACGCGGAATTTGGCAACGGCATGCTCTGACATTTTTAAAATGCAGGGATGCTCCGTATTCACAAGAATACGCACACCCCTGTGTTTCCCCTAGCGCTGATGCTAAAAAAGCTGCCTAGCTCCAGCGCAGGCACCCTGCCGCCATGTTGCACGGGTGCCTGTGCTGCAGGGGCGATTGTTTATGTGCAGGAAGGGACACCTTCCTGCACATAAACAATCAATAATGATGATTTGCCTAATTGGATGGACACGGTTCGGGCCGGGAGGAGGAGCATCTGCTCCTCTCCCTCGACGCCGAGAAGGCGTTTGATACAGTGCACTGGCCTTTCTTGACCCACGTTCTGGCCTTACTTTTTGGCGCTGCCCCAGCCTTGTAAATCTGGCCCAGCATCAAAATGCAATGGGTGTTGCGGTGGAACGCCCACTGCAACACCCATTGCAGGCCCCTTTGCCCCAGAGGACTGTGGAGGAAAGGGGCATATTTACAAGGTGGCGTTAAGCCATGTTAAGTGGCATAGCGCCACCTTGTAAATATGGGGAATGCCGCTATGCCACCGGAGCGTCAAAAAAAGTGAGGCTCCGATGGTGATAGAGGCTTGTAGATATGCCCCTCTCTTACTTATTCTGGCGTGTTGAACATTCTTCAAATCAGAAATGTAGCTGTTCTCTCTGTGGAGGTACTGCGACCATGTAAACTATTCACAGACTCTGAGGATGATGGGGATACAGTATTCTGGTTCTGGACAGCCTCCGTGGCACATTGTGTAGGTGCAGCTAGTGATTAGCCAGCAGGCTCCTTCCATGCACTTTATTCGTCTCTAGGCACTGGGTGCACTTCACATTAATGCTGTTGTAAGGAGAGGGAGGGCAATTGCAAATATCTAAATATTTCAAGAGAGATAGGCTTCCAGAGATGGGACACAGCTTATAAAGAAGAATATTCGATGCGGGCAGGACACCCTGGGGCACTCGCCTCCAACATGTGTAGGCAATAATGAATATGCTCACACTAAAAAGTAGTAAAAAGGGAACCCAAGAGAGAGTGTGGAAAGTTTCACTGCTTTGAGGAAAGGGGCACCGACATCTGACAAGTAAAATGTCCTTTAAGGCAACTAAGTAAATGTTCAGGTGATTGTCCTCAACCAGCGGTTCTTACTTAACCTTTTGACTTCTGTGAACCCCCAATGAATTATTACTGGGATCTGGGGATCCCAACTCAGTCATTATTGAGAGCCAGGAACCCCCAGTCTCAGCAATTTCTATTATTTCAACTTCAAAACAATACACAGAAATATCGAGACAAGTATACACCAAACAAATGCGCGCATATTGAAATATTTTGCTTAATTCACATTCAAATATAGAAAAGGTTTTAAAATGTTCAATTATCCTTCTTTATTTGTCTATACCTTAGTAATTTTAATTTATTGATTTTAATATTATTACATTTTGTAAAACAGTCACCGAACCCCTGAGCCCCCGCGGACCCCCAGGGGTCTTCTGACCAAAGGTTAAGAACCACTGTCCTAAAGGGCAGCAAGATTCCGATGCTGTACAGGTTCACTCATGACATAGGAAGGCTTGATGATCTTTTATAGCGCCAAAACAAAGTTAACCACATCAGGACTCTTGATTTAATACTTACAGAGGCAGTATCATGAACAAAAGGGTCATCGAGTGATCCGAATAATGAAAACTCCACAATATAAAATATGATTCCGGCTATTGCAACTAAAATGCTGATGATGGTGGCCGCAAATGAGATAACTTCCTACAGTGGAAAAAAGATACCTGAGTCAGTGCTGTAAATAGAAAAAATGTACTCCCAGCGCCTATCTGTTGGAGGCAAAGAGGTGGCAGAAGAAAGGGGCAGAGAAAAGAGCAAAGCCTTGAGGAGCAGCATCTTATATATATATTTTTTTAACTCTGCTCTCAATGTAATTGGCAACAAAGCAATTGAGATAATCTGTTCTGGCTTACTTCATTGAAAATAAACAGACTACATTTTAAAATATGTATCTTTGGTTAAGGAAATGCTATAGAGATTTTAGTTTGCACAGCAAGCTCCAGGGTATAATAGCAGTGAGATAACTCTATTGGGTAATATAGTTATTGGCGAGATCTGTGTGCTGTATAGTCACAGATTTCGTTCTTCATAAGATAGTACAGAGGCTTAAGATGGTGTGCTGCAAAGCACAGTCGATAGCACACAGGTAGCTAATTTGTATTTTATGTAGATAGCTCAGTGGGCCACTGCTTTTGGTGCAGAGTGTCGCGATTCCACCATTAAAGGACATTTCCCGTGTGGCTCTTGCGCTGTGTGCCCACAAAGAAAACACACAACTGAGATTGACATAGGCATAAACAATCCTTAGATTTTGTCTAAACATACCAATTGCAACAGTGAAAAACTGATTTACTTGATCACCTGCCCATGCGGCCTCCGCTACGTGGGCATGACTACGCGCAAGATTAAGACAAGGATACTTGAGCATAAAAGCACCATTCGGTGTAAGAAAAGATCCACTAAAATGACAAATCATTTTTTGGATATGAATCATACCGAAGAAGATCTACACTGGACAGTCCTAGAACAACCTTGGATCCCAGCACACATCACAGATGTATCCAAATTTTTGTTCAGACGTGAGCAACGCTGGGTATACAGAATTAAAAGTGATACCACTGGACTTAATGATGAGATTCCTTGGCTAGCACTCTAAACCCATGCATGCAGCACTGGATATGGCACTTGTACCGCGGCAACATGCATTACACGATCATTAAGAGCTATCATTTTTTGACACAAACAATAGCATTCTGTTTTAGTTTGTCACTGAAACAAGGGGTTTGGGTATAGGATCCACGCATGGTAATGTGTAACCAACACTGGCCACACTGTAGTTATCACGTTGACCTGTACATGCAACACCCTAACACGTCCGCTAGGGCATGACACCTGCTGATACATTCACAATTCGATCGTATTGATCATTAACTACATACTGTCCGTAATATGAGCAATTTGCTCTATACTTGACACCAACATGAAGAGTAGCAGCCCTTGTACTCGAGATGGTCTTTAGCTCAGGCCACACTTTGCCATCTTGTTGCCATATTTAAAACTACGAGTGCTTTGCACAGTTTGGCAAACTCTGTTGTTGTAGTCCAAACTATAAGTGCTCCCCAGCAGTTGAGCAAAATTTTGTCGTTTTACCATCATACTGACATAGCGCGATATTGTCTACTTTCATAAGCACTGGTGTCAGTTTAATAAAGTCATCTGGATTCAACAAGTTTTTCCAGGTGTAGTGGGGCAGTAGCGCACATGCGCATTGCGCCTGCTAGCTGAAGCGCGCATGCGCATTTCGAGGTTCTTACTGTTAGGCTCAGGCACTTCTGTGAGGCACCTAAAGGTCCACGCACAGGTGCGCGTTGGATCAGCGCGCACCGCTAAGACTATTTAAATTGAGGCCCTCCCCTCCCGTCGGTACCTCCGGCCGCAGCTCCTGTACCGAGATGGGGTACTGACTGAGAGGTAAGTGGTGTGTGGTGATTGTAGTCCTTGCCTCTATTGAACTCAATGGATAGAACGAGATGTACGTTCCTGTTGTAACCTTCACCACATGACAATCGGCAGTTGTTACACTGACATCAGTGTACAAATGTTGGCGGTGTGATCCCTGTTTAACCTAGGGTATCCTAGTGTGCCATGTTGTTTCATAGTAATTCGCACTCTAGCACCTAATGGTTAAATACGTACTAGACGTGCTTGGAAGCTCTTAACCAGCTTCCATAGACGCTATTGACAAGAGCGATACGGCGGATTGTCCTTCTGACACCGCCGTGGGATTCAGGACAACATACATCAAGCAGTCTTGATAGAGTGCTGTTGCGAAGCCCAAATGCTGTACACACGTTGTTCCCTGATTTAGGTCCGCAAGTTCCACATATTAGATTTACAAACATGGCACACAGTTCAGTACTGTTATCATTCGTCACCTTGACACCAACAAAGCCACTAAGGTCCATCAGGGTGTTAGACTCTTTTTTTCCCCAGTTGGAAATTGCAGCAGAGCCTACTCCTGTATAGGACTGAATTATGAGACTGACTTCTAAAGTTTCCTTACACTGTTTGTCCGAATTGTGAGCCCTTCACCAATACACCTGCTTGTAGATCAGTGTCAACATTCAGATCCTAAATGTGTGACACATGATCTTGTTTCTTACAGAGCGGGGCCCCCTTCCCTGAGCTGTTGCCAGGTTGAGGTGTGGCTACTTATCCAATAATCTTGGGTAAGTGAATTTACTCTAATACGTTTGAGCACCCAGATGGGTTTGAAAGGATATATTAATAATCCTTTTATAGAAGCACGGAAGATATTAAAAATGATGGATTGATGTTTGTTTGACTTGTTGCACTTGTTCTCTTTTTGTCTCATTTTATAGATAGTTCCAGTAATACTCAACAACAACACAGAGGATTACTGGTTTTGTATCTTCTTCTCTTTCACTTTTGAATTAGCAGCAGCTTTATATTCTTTTCTGGTCCTGAAGAGAGCCTAGATACTTGTATAGATCGCTCAGGCTGAAACATGTCGACCGTTTTTTGACACGTAGCAGTTCAAATCCATACTGCTTAATGCACTGCTTTTTAATCCTACCAGTGTGAGCAAGTGAATAAAGAGTTTTGTTTTGCCCCCACTAAGTAGTTTTAATTTCACTGTTTTAACTCACATTTCTACCTGTCTGCGCTGCGTCCTCACTGCACCAGAAACTCGCATATGGGATTTTAGCATCCTTAACAGTGTAGCACTATCTAAAAAACATCCCAGAGCTCCTGCCTCACAGTGAGGGAGTTGTAGCCCTCAGTGGGACTAGGTTTTCCCACTGGGAGGAGAAACCCATATGATGAAGCATGCCACCTATGGTGGGTGAGGGTATTCGTCCTAAAAGGGATCTCTCCCTTGTGGAGATTTTGTGAGACACTAGTCCGTCATTTTAGAGTCTGTCTTCGTGCTAGCATAGACCCGAGGATTTTTTGTGTTATAAGGGTGAGGTGAAACATGAGAAAATGATGCTTTGAAGGCATAGAAATGATAAGCCAAGCAGGTAGTTGCCTATTTTGGTACAGGCTTTATACAATATAGAGGTCAGGTCGCACAGCCTTGCCTTTGTCAGTGCCACTACGATTATGCAATAACGGTGGGGTGGCGGGGGTCCAAACTATGTTTCAGTTATCTAAATTGTGCTCCAAGCATCAAGCAAAGGCAAAATATATATTATACAGCACATTCTCTGGTAGCATTATTTTGATCCATTTGAGTAATAGCAGTTTTTTAATAAATTGTGCAAATTATGCAGCAACTTTTGTAGCAAAGGCTGCCCACGGAGGAACAGGTCATAGGACACCCATGGTCGTCAAAACACGAAAATTATAGCAGAAGTGATATCACATAATACCACCCTTTGACCCATTTACATCAAAGGAATGGGCATCATATGATTTTTAGCACTGAATCGTCCCTGGAAGTGATGTAACAACACAAGTTACTAACACAGAAAAATGTCGATATCATATGCAATCTACATTTTAGATATGGAGCTGACGTAATAGGAACATTACACATTTCACTTTTTTATTGCATGAACAGTTATGTGTTTGTTGGAACAGGGGAATATAGTGCCACAAAAATATTTGGAAGCCAAATTATTTATACCTCTAATTGTCATGATTTAATTGGTTTCCCTAGTGCAAGATTCTCCAATAAGTAGCTCAGGAGCTATTGGTTGCTCTCCAGCTACCTGGAAGTACATCTCCTGCGTGCAGCTCAGCCTACTAAATTAGAAGTTTTGTTTGGTTGAATTAATATATGCATCCTGAATTTAAAAAGCATATATTCAAGACGAAATGTGTCTTATTTGCAGAAATCATAAGCTGATGTTTGGAGAAAAATGGATTTCCAAAATATATTTAAAGCTGATATTTGAGTGCCTTGATACACATTCTGGTGATTTCCTCCAGAACTGCAGGCATGGGTTCTCAAACCCATGGTGCAGGGACTCAGTTCAGTGCACATGCTGAGTTAAAGAAGCCCAATGGACTGCAGTCCTAAAACAAGCCCACCAAGCTATTCTTCGTGCCAGCAGTGTTTTCAGGTTACTTATCAGCCGTCCTGCTACATGAGTTCAGGGACACAGTGGTAATCAAAACAATTTGTTCGTCTTACAAACAACACACTGAAACATTGCACTAAGAAATCAGGACTTGTAGTTTTAAAAGTTTATTTTAAAAGTCTTGATCTTGTGCAAATTAAATGAATGGTAATGACGCAGAATGAGAATACAATCGCAGTTAAAATTGTTCCTATTGTAGAGAATAGAAACATTTTGTGTGTGCAAGTTAGATAGTAACCTAGACCCTAATGCTATTTCTAAACCTTACACTAATTTAGTAGGATACAATATTAGCTAGCATCCATGCCTGTTGATCATTTGAATGGATCATACTTTTTGAAACAACAAGTCTGGCTGTTTGTTATTAGCGTTCTGTCACGGAAGGTTACGCTTGTGCTTCAGTCACAGACACAAGTCCCTGCCCTGCTGGTCCCAGCTGTTGCAGCTGGCTCTCCCGATGTATCTCTTAGATTGAGAGTAGAATCTGCACGACCGTTGGCGATAATCTCTAGAGCGAAGAACTCTACTAATTAATGGTCAAAACCGAGGCTTCTGATAGGAATTTGGCCACTGATTTGATCTAATATTTTCAAAACAAATAAGGGTTTGAGACATTATCTCTTTAAACTATCACAGCCTAATATACGTAAACTTAACTCCACATATTTACAGTAAAGGACAAAGGCATGTTACCTTGAGCACTCATAGGGCTGCCATGATGACAGGTGCATAAACATGTGCGGAATTGAGTATGATGTCAGCCTACAATGAAGATTCCATTGTGAAGATAAAAATAGAAACAAGAGCTGTTTGCCTGCACTGGAGGCATGCATGTTTATCAGCAGTTTGCATGGAAAAGGAATCTCACACTTTCTAATACAGATAGTAACAGGATTGAAAGCAAAACTAACTTACAGAATAAACGATTCTAGTCGGGAAGTATCATAGTGTTCACAACATTCCCCAGATTGTGGGGTAAAAGATAACATTTTAGGTATGTGTTTTCTTATAAGTAATAAAACATAAACATTCATAAAGTTATGTGAATGCATAAAGCTTGGTAAAGCAATAAAAGCATTTCAAATGGAAGAAGGATCTTAAATGAAACATTTGCATAGTGATATATTTAAAAGCATGGCATATAGGCATTATATAAACAACTTCTAGGAACACATGCATGTTGATAAAGAAAGTTAACCAGGCAGTCTGGTAATGTTCATATATGCATGTGGCTTAATTAAAAAAACATAAAAGTTAAAAGTATATGCAAAAACTGTCCAAGTATTCTCTTCGTCATTTTATTTAACCGCTTCACCGCGATCGGAATTCCACCCAGGTGCTGGACATTCCGATTGCGGGTGTGGTCGTGACGAGCTCAGCTCGTCATGCGCACAGGCCGACCGCGCAGCATGACAAGCTGAGCTCGTCATGAGCATCGAAGGGGTTAAAAAAAAAATAAAAAAAATTCCTTTATTGATAAAGTTTTTACACCTATTTCTTTCCAATAGTCGAAAGGTATCATGTAATCACTGTAGTTTGCAGGGGCATTTGCCAGGGTGCGAGAGCGACTCTCATAGGTGTGATTAATGCAATGATTTGTTTCCTTGGGTCTAGTGCCAACTGCCAATGAAGATATTGTGGATGGGCAGATGCAGTAGTTTGGCAGCGCTGAGAGGTGATGTCATAGCTGCTTCATCGCTGAGTTCAACCATTGAAGATGTAGTCGGCTCAAACTTGGCTGTTTGTCCTTCATACCAAGCATATTTTACTGTCTGTAGATGCATCACTCTACAGTAAAACTGGTGCAGTATTAAAAGTTTTAGAAGAGGTTGAATGGTGATTGATGCTGACCTGCCAACTTAATTAAGCATTTAAATGTGTGAGAAGGGGTCGTGGCTGTGAAAGGAGCGGGGCCTTGTGCCAAGAACTGCTTCTCTAAAAGGTACTTCTGCCCCCTCTACCCTCAATCGCCCCCTACTCTAAAAACAAAAACAAAAAAAGAACAAAAGCTTGCCAAGGCTGCTACCGCCGGTGTCCTGGGGTGTTTTCCTCATCCTTACTTGACATCAGCTGTCCAGAGCCTCCCAAAACAGCTGAAAAGCCAATGTTGTGCAGTGGTTTCCAGCTGTTTTCCCTCCCATCATGTGATATCGGCTCCTCACCGGGTAAATGATGTGTGGGGAGCCAATATCACGTGACACACAGTGGCACCGTGTGAGTTGGCAGGTCTGTTGATGCCATACGGGCAGCTTAAGTGGTAGATTAAGTACTGTCTCCTATAGTCAGTCATTGCACCAGAAAACGGGTCTCACTTGGATAGCACTCAGTTGGCGAAATAAAATTGTCCAGTATTCGCTGAACATGAATAGCCTTTCGAAACCCAAATAGAACACTAGAGTTTTTTTGCATTGATTCTCTGTTGGATAAGTGTAATCCATGTTGTTCCGTTGGACTGGTATATTTTTTTTTATCAGAAAAAAATGAGAATGCCACAGCCTGTGATCAGAAGGACCAAATAAGCTTGAGAACAGGGAATGGAGGAATGAAGGGATAAGTCCATTCACAGTTTCAAAGCCAGTCAATAGTCCAGATCCCAGATTATTGAAGAAGTACACCACACCAGTCGTGTTGGATGAGCCGAAAATGGTCTGCACAAATTGTGTAAGATTCTGAGTTTGCAGGAGTTTTTGAATCTCTGACATATAGCGGGTGGTCTGTAAGTCAAAGGTCTCAGCGGATGCTGTCAAAGGGACCTCATTATGATTTAAAATAACCACTAGTTTATCAAAATGCTTTTAATCAGTCTTGATTCAAAACTAGGGGACACTTTTATTGTTCCTCCTAGGAACTGGAAACAGGGTTATTCCACAGCATTTAACTATCTCTAGTACAGTTATTACATAGTTTTGACCTTGAATCATCTTACAACCAGTTTCATATCCCAGTGAGAACACAAATCATTTGGGGGCAGATTTACAAGCCCCTTGAGCCACGGGTGCGTCACTTTTTGTGACGCATCGGTGTTTTTTTTTTATGCCAAATTTACAAAGGTACGCATCTATAGAGATGCATCTCTGAAGACAGACATGCGACGGAATGGAACTGCGCAAGAAAATGTTGCGTCACGTAAGTATTAAAATATTCAAGGTAGGTGTTCCGATGTTAAATCCAAAGCATTACTGACGCAGGGATATTTACAAACATTCCCCGCAATGACGCATCTATTGGCTGCGTCATGCATCTTTGAAATTGTACTTGCAAGCCTACGCCTCATAAACCCACACACAGGAAATGATACAAGTACCATATAAATAGAAGACAAGACCAGCAGAGCAGTCTTGCAGCAGATCAGACAGCATGGACCTCCTAATCCTGCAGCTGGGAGTCGGACCAAGAAGACGACTACCACCACCAGACCAAATACCACAACCGCACCCTCCACCATCACCACAAAGGCAGCGCAGGAGAAGGGAGCGCATCTACCGGCAAAGGATCACCCTCATTGGGCTCCGGGATGAACAAGTCATCAAAATGTCTCGCCTCAAGAAGGCGTCCATTGTGACCCTACTGCATCAGATCTCACCACAGCTACAGCCAACAAATGACAGGGACTGCAACATTCCACCGCAGACAAAGCTCCTGGCGATCTTACACATGTTGGCCTCAGGATCTTTCCATGCAACAGCAGCACGAGTGGCAGGTGTCTCCCAGGCATCTTTCTCCGCCTTCCTCCCTTCTTTCTTGGATGCCATTATTCAGCTCACACCACAGCACATCCATTTCCTCAACACACAACAGCAGCAGATGAACATTAAACAAGGCTTCTATCGCTGGCTTCCCACATGTGCTTGGTGCAATGGCCTGCACGCATGTCCAACTGGTACCACCTGCAGAAACTTTACACCTATACCGCAACAGGAAGCACACACACTCCATCAATGTACAGGCCATTGTGGACCATCGGGGACTATTGACCAATGTACTGGCCAAATATCCTGGGACTGTGCATGACTCATATATCTACAGAAACAGCATCATCAATGATCATTTCCAAAATGGACAATATGGCAATGGGCTACTTGTAGGTAAACAGCAATCAATTAACACATACCAATACTCTGTAAGAATATTTGTCCATCTGGAACATTACGTGCCCTCGTGTAAGAATGACACAATAAGTGATTGTGAAAAGGCTAACCCACATATACACTATAATCACATAACATACATTTGTTAGCTCTAAGCGCATCGGACATACCATAGCATTTGTTATTATCCCTGTATATGTTTATTATTTTGTTTTGGTTATGATTTCTGTACATGATTATTGTATTTACTCCCCTTAAGTCATTATGCCCCATCGCCTAGCCCACTCTTCGTTTACCTAGGTGTATAAATGATCTGGTAGAGGTTCACCATCTGATTCAATGCCATTAGACTCCCCATTTGACTCATGGTTTGTTTATTGTTTTGGTATTGGTTCTATTCCTGTATATGATTATTGTACTTACTCCCCTTATGTCACTTTGCTCCATCGTATAGCCCGTTCCCCGTTCACTCAGGTTTATAAAGGATCTGTTATGTGTGCACTATGTGATTCAATGCCTATTAGATTCACCCTCTTAGCACATCGGACATACCATAGCATTTATTATTATCCCTGTATATGTTTATTATTTTGTTTTGGTTATTATTCCTGTACAGGATTAGTGTATTTACTCCCGTTAAGTCATTATGCCCCATCGCCTAGCTCACTCTTCGTTCACCCAGGTGTATAAATGATCTGGTAGGTGTTCACCATCTGATTCAATGCCATTAGACTCCCCATTTGACTCATGTTTTGTTTATTGTTTTGGTATTTGTTTTTATTCCTGTATATGATTATTGTACTTACTCCCCTTATGTCACTTTGCTCCATCGTATAGCCCATTCCCCGTTCACTCAGGTTTATAAAGGATCTGTTATGTGTGCACTATTTGATTCAATGCCTATTAGATTCACCATATTAGACTCATGTTTTGATTTGTTACCTTCCTTTCCTCAAATTGTAAAGCGCTCTGATATCCTTCGGGATCAAGTTCGCGCTATATAAAACTTTATAAATAAATAAACATACAGTCAAAAGGTGCATACATCCATGG
>CAWUFW010002017.1:0-107500 GCA_963921515.1 Calotriton arnoldi
GGGGTCACCTGGGTTTTTGGCCCGGGGCTCGGCGACCACATAGGAAACCTACCAAACCCACACATTTCTGAAAAGTAGACACCCGGGGGCTTCCAGGGAGGTATGGCTTGCGTGGATCCCCAACGTTTCCTTGCCCAGAATCCCCTGCAAACCTCACTTTTAGCTGAAAAAATCACTTTTTCACACATTTCTGTGTGGGAAAGTGTGGCATCACTGGCCTCACACAAATTTCCTACCACCCAGCGTTCCCCCAGGTCTCCCGATAAAAATGGTGCCTCACTTGTGTGGGAGGCCCAAGTACCAGCGACAGGCAAGGGCCCACAACGTATTGAGGCGACCTCAAAATGGCCTTTCACAAAACCACCTGGTTTTGCAAGGGAGTCACCTGGGTTTTGGCCCCGTGCTCGGCGGCCATCTAGGGAAACCTACCAAACCCACACATTTCTGAAAAGTAGACACCCGGGGGCTTCCAGGGAGGTATGGCTTGCGTGGATCCCCCAACGTTTCACTTGCCAGAATCCCCTGCAAACCTCACTTTTAGCTGAAAAAATCACTTTTTCACACATTTGTGTGTGGGAAAGTGTGGCATCACCTGGCCTCACACAAATTTCCTACCACCCAGCGTTCCCCAGGTCTCCCGATAAAAATGGTGCCTCACTTGTGTGGGAGGCCCAAGTACCACGCGACAGGCAAGGGCCCACAACGTATTGAGGCGACCTCAAAATGGCCTTTCACAAAACCACCTGGTTTTGCAAGGAGTCACCTGGGTTTTGGCCCCGTGCTCGGCGGCCATCTAGGGAAACCTACCAAACCCACACATTTCTGAAAAGTAGACACCCGGGGGCTTCCAGGGAGGTATGGCTTGCGTGGATCCCCAGCGTTTCCTTACCAGAATCCCCTGCAAACCTCACTTTTAGCTGAAAAAATCACTTTTTCACACATTTGTGTGTGGGAAAGTGTGGCATCACTGGCCTCACACAAATTTCCTTACCACCAGCGTTCCCCCAGGTCTCCCGATAAAATGGTGCCTCACTTGTGTGGGAGGCCCAAGTACCAGCGACAGGCAAGGGCCCACAACGTATTGAGGCGACCTCAAAATGGCCTTTCACAAAACCACCTGGTTTTGCAAGGGGGTCACCTGGGTTTTTGGCCCCGTGCTCGGCGGCCATCTAGGGAAACCTACCAAACCCACACATTTCTGAAAAGTAGACACCCGGGGGCTTCAGGGAGGTATGGCTTGCGTGGATCCCCAACGTTTCCTTACCCAGAATCCCCTGCAAACCTCACTTTTAGCTGAAAAAATCACTTTTTCACACATTTGTGTGTGGGAAAGTGTGGCATCACTGGCCTCACACAAATTTCCTACCACCCAGCGTTCCCCAGGTCTCCCGATAAAAATGGTGCCTCACTTGTGTGGGAGGCCCAAGTACCAGCGACAGGCAAGGACACAAAACGTTTTGAGGCAACATCAACATTGCCTATCAAAAATGTTTTGGGCCCTTGCCTGTCGCGGGTACTTGGGCCTCCCACACAAGTGAGGCACCATTTTATCGGGAGACCTGGGGAACGCTGGGTGGTAGGAAATTTGTGTGAGGCCAGTGATGCCACACTTCCCACACACAAATGTGTGAAAAAGTGATTTTTCAGCTAAAATTGAGGTTTGCAAGGGATTCTGGATGGAAACGTTGGGGGATCCACGCAAGCCATACCTCCCTGGAAGCCCCCGGGTGTCTACTTTTCAGAAATGTGTGGGTTTGGTAGGTTTCCTAGATGGCCGCCGAGCACGGGGCCAAAACCCAGGTGACTCCTTGCAAAACCAGGTGGTTTTGAGATAGGCAATTTTGAGGTCGCCTCACTACGTTGTGGGCCCTGCCTGTCGCTGGTACTTGGGCCTCCCACACAAATGAGGCACCATTTTTATCGGGAGACCTGGGGAACGCTGGGTGGTAGAAATTTGTGTGAGGCCAGTGATGCCACACTTTCCACACACAAATGTGTGAAAAAGTGATTTTTTCAGCTAAAATTGAGGTTTGCAAGGGATTCTGGGTAAGGAAACGTTGGGGATCCACGCAAGCCATACCTCCTGGAAGCCCCCGGTGTCTACTTTTCAGAAATGTGTGGGTTTGGTAGGTTTCCCTAGATGGCCGCCGAGCACGGGGCCAAAACCCAGGTGACTCCCTTGCAAAACCAGGTGGTTTTGAGATAGGCAATTTTGAGGTCGCCTCACTACGTTGTGGGCCCTTGCCTGTCGCGAGTACTTGGGCCTCCCACACAAGTGAGGCACCATTTTTATCGGGAGACCTGAGGAACGCTGGGTGGTAGGAAATGAGTGAGGCCAGTGATGCCACACTTTCCCACACACAAATGTGTGAAAAAAGTGATTTTTTCAGCTAAAATTGAGGTTTGCAAGGGATTCTGGGTAAGGAAACGTTGGGGGATCCACGCAAGCCATACCTCCCTGGAAGCCCCCGGGTGTCTACTTTTCAGAAATGTGTGGGTTTGGTAGGTTTCCCTAGATGGCCGCCAAGCACGGGGCCAAAACCCAGGTGACTTCCTGCAAAACCAGGTGGTTTTGAGATAGGCAATTTTGAGGTCGCCTCACTACGTTGTGGGCCCTTGCCTGTCGCGGGTACTTGGGCCTCCCACACAAGTGAGGCACCATTTTTATCGGGAGACCTGGGGGAACGCTGGGTGGTAGGAAATTTGTGTGAGGCCAGTGATGCCACACTTTCCCACACACAAATGTGTGAAAAAGTGATTTTTCCAGCTAAAAGTGAGGTTTGCAGAGGATTCTGGGTAAGGAAACGTTGGGGGATCCACGCAAGCCATACCACCCTGGAAGCCCCCGGGTGTCTACTTTTCAGAAATGTGTGTGTTTGGTAGGTTTCCCTAGGTGCCGGCAGAGCTAGGGTTCAAAAACTACAGCTAGGCACTTTGCCAAAAAGGGTCATTTTTCACTGCAAAATTGAGATGTGACCACGTTGCGTTTGCGCCGTTTCCTGTCGCAGGCACTAGGCCGACCCACACAAGTGAGGTACCATTTTTCTCGTAAGACTTTGGGGAACGCGGGGTGGGTGGAAATTTGTGGATCCACGCAGATTCCAGAACTTTCCACCACAGAAATGTGGGGAAAATGTGTTTTTTGGACAATTTTTTATGTTTGCAAGGGATTCTGGGTAACAGAACCTGGTGGGAGGCAGTCAAGTCACCCCATCCTGGATTCCCCTGGGTGTCTAGTTTTCAAAAATGTATAGGTTTGCTAGGTTTCCCTAGGTGCCGGCAGAGGTAGGGTTCAAAAACTACAGCTAGGCACTTTGCCAAAAAAGGGTCATTTTTCACTGCGAAATTGAGATGTGACCACGTTGCGTTTTGCGCCGTTTCCTGTCGCAGGCACTAGGCCGACCCACACAAGTGAGGTACCATTTTTCTCGTAAGACTTTGGGGAACGCGGGGTGGGTGGAAATTTGTGGATCCACGCAGATTCCAGAACTTTCCACCACAGAAATGTGGGGAAAATGTGTTTTTTGGACAATTTTTTATGTTTGCAAGGGATTCTGGGTAACAGAACCTGGTGGGAGGCAGTCAAGTCACCCCATCCTGGATTCCCTGGGTGTCTAGTTTTCAAAAATGTATAGGTTTGCTAGGTTTCCCTAGGTGCCGGCAGAGGTAGGGTTCAAAACTACAGCTAGGCACTTTGCCAAAAAGGGTCATTTTTCACTGCGAAATTGAGGTGTGACCACGTTGCGTTTTGCGCCGTTTCCTGTCGCAGGCACTAGGCCGACCCACACAAGTGAGGTACCATTTTTCTCGTAAGACTTTGGGGAACGCGGGGTGGGTGGAAATTTGTGGATCCATGCAGATTCCAGAACTTTCCACCACAGAAATGTGGGGAAAATGTGTTTTTGGACAATTTTTTATGTTTGCAAGGGATTCTGGGTAACAGAACCTGGTGGGAGGCAGTCAAGTCACCCCATCCTGGATTCCCCTGGGTGTCTAGTTTTCAAAAATGTATAGGCTTGCTAGGTTTCCCTAGGTGCCGGCAGAGGTAGGGTTCAAAAACTACAGCTAGGCACTTTGCCAAAAAAGGGTCATTTTTCACTGCGAAATTGAGGTGGGACCGCATTGCGTTTTGCGCCGTTTCCTGTCGCAGGCACTAGGCCGACCCACACAAGTGAGGTACCATTTTTCTCGTAAGACTTTGGGGAACGCGGGGTGGGTGGAAATTTGTGGATCCACGCAGATTCCAGAACTTTCCACCACAGAAATGTGGGGAAAATGTGTTTTTTGGACAATTTTTTATGTTTGCAAGGGATTCTGGGTAACAGAACCTGGTGGGAGGCAGTCAAGTCAACCCATCCTGGATTCCCCTGGGTGTCTAGTTTTCAAAAATGTATAGGCTTGCTAGGTTTCCCTAGGTGCCGGCAGAGGTAGGGTTCAAAAACTACAGCTAGGCACTTTGCCAAAAAAGGGTCATTTTTCACTGCGAAATTGAGGTGGGACCGCATTGCGTTTTGCGCCGTTTCCTGTCGCAGGCACTAGGCCGACCCACACAAGTGAGGTACCATTTTTCTCGTAAGACTTTGGGGAACGCGGGGTGGGTGGAAATTTGTGGATCCACGCAGATTCCAGAACTTTCCACCACAGAAATGTGGGGAAAATGTGTTTTTGGACAATTTTTTATGTTTGCAAGGGATTCTGGGTAACAGAACCTGGTGTGAGGCAGTCAAGTCACCCCATCCTGGATTCCCCTGGGTGTCTAGTTTTCAAAAATGTATAGGTTTGCTAGGTTTCCCTAGGTGCCGGCAGAGGTAGGGTTCAAAAACTACAGCTAGGCACTTTGCCAAAAAAGGGTCATTTTTCACTGCGAAATTGAGGCGTGACCACGTTGCGTTTTGCGCCGTTTCCTGTCGCAGGCACTAGGCCGACCCACACAAGTGAGGTACCATTTTTCTCGTAAGACTTTGGGGAACGCGGGGTGGGTGGAAATTTGTGGGTCCACGCAGATTCCAGAACTTTCCACCACAGAAATGTGGGGAAAATGTGTTTTTTGGACAATTTTTTATGTTTGCAAGGGATTCTGGGTAACAGAACCTGGTGGGAGGCAGTCAAGTCACCCCATCCTGGATTCCCCTGGGTGTCTAGTTTTCAAAAATGTATAGGCTTGCTAGGTTTCCCTAGGTGCCGGCAGAGGTAGGGTTCAAAAACTACAGCTAGGCACTTTGCCAAAAAAGGGTCATTTTTCACTGCGAAATTGAGGTGGGACCGCATTGCGTTTGCGCCGTTTCCTGTCGCAGGCACTAGGCCGACCCACACAAGTGAGGTACCATTTTTCTCGTAAGACTTTGGGGAACGCGGGGTGGGTGGAAATTTGTGGATCCACGCAGATTCCAGAACTTTCCACCACAGAAATGTGGGGAAAATGTGTTTTTTGGACAATTTTTTATGTTTGCAAGGGATTCTGGGTAACAGAACCTGGTGGGAGGCAGTCAAGTCACCCCATCCTGGATTCCCCTGGGTGTCTAGTTTTCAAAAATGTATAGGTTTGCTAGGTTTCCCTAGGTGCCGGCAGAGGTAGGGTTCAAAAACTACAGCTAGGCACTTTGCCAAAAAGGGTCATTTTTCACTGCGAAATTGAGGTGGGACCGCATTGCGTTTTGCGCCGTTTCCTGTCGCAGGCACTAGGCCGACCCACACAAGTGAGGTACCATTTTTCTCGTAAGACTTTGGGGAACGCGGGGTGGGTGGAAATTTGTGGATCCACGCAGATTCCAGAACTTTCCACCACAGAAATGTGGGGAAAATGTGTTTTTTGGACAATTTTTTATGTTTGCAAGGGATTCTGGGTAACAGAACCTGGTGGGAGGCAGTCAAGTCACCCCATCCTGGATTCCCCTGGGTGTCTAGTTTTCAAAAATGTATAGGTTTGCTAGGTTTCCCTAGGTGCCGGCAGAGCTAGGGTTCAAAAACTACAGCTAGGCACTTTGCCAAAAAAGGGTCATTTTTCACTGCGAAATTGAGGTGTGACCACGTTGCGTTTTGCGCAGTTTCCTGTCGCAGGCACTAGGCCGACCCACACAAGTGAGGTACCATTTTTCTCGTAAGACTTTGGGGAACGCGGGGTGGGTGGAAATTCGTGGATCCACGCAGATTCCAGAACTTTCCACCACAGAAATGTGGGGAAAATGTGGTTTTTTTGACAATTGTTTATGTTTGCAAGGGATTCTGGGTAACAGAACCTGGTGGGAGGCAGTCAAGTCACCCCATCCTGGATTCCCCTGGGTGTCTAGTTTTCAAAAATGTATAGGTTTGCTAGGTTTCCCTAGGTGCCGGCAGAGCTAGGGTTCAAAAACTACAGCTAGGCACTTTGCCAAAAAGGGTCATTTTTCACTGCGAAATTGAGGTGTGACCACGTTGCGTTTTGCGCCGTTTCCTGTCGCAGGCACTAGGCTGACCCACACAAGTGAGGTACCATTTTTCTCGTTAGACTTTGGGGAACGCGGGGTGGGTGGAAATTTGTGGATCCACGCAGATTCCAGACCTTTCCACCACAGAAATGTGGGGGAAATGTGATTTTTTTGACAATTTTTTATGTTTGCAAGGGATTCTGGGTAACAGAACCTGGTGGGAGGCAGTCAAGTCACCCCATCCTGGATTCCCCTGGGTGTCTAGTTTTCAAAAATGTATAGGTTTGCTAGGTTTCCCTAGGTGCCGGCAGAGGTAGGGTTCAAAAACTACACCTAGGCACTTTGCAAAAAAAGGGTAATTTTTCATTGTGAAAATGTGGTACGTCCACGTTGCATTTTGAGCCATTTCCTGTTGTGGGCACAAGGGCTACCCACACAAGTGAGGTACCATTTTTATCGGGAGACTTAGGGTAACAGAATTGTAGAGCAACTGTTATTACCTATTGACTTTCGATGCATTTCTGCCTTCCAAATGAAAGACAATGTGTAAAAAATAAGTCGTTTTGAAAAATGACCTATAATTCTCATGCTAGTATGGGTACTCCCAATTTCGGAAATGTGCAAATATCTACTGTTTCTAAAATCTACATTTTGTTCCCATTTCAGAAATACATAGGTGTCTTTCATAACAATTTTTCCATGTATACATTTTCCCAAAATAATTGCTATATACCCGGTACTTAAAAAAAAATCATTGCAAGATGTTGCTCAATTATTGGCTCTGGGTTCGTCGGGTTCTTGGTGAACCTACAAGTCCTATATATCCCCACAACCAGAAAGGTCCAGCGGATATAACGGTATATTGCCTTCAAATAGCTGTCATAATTAGAAGAAGTTACAGGTGAAAACGTTGACACAAATGGCTGTTTTTTTCAACTAATTTTCAATTTTTCCTTTATTTAACTGTTAGTTTCTATAAGGAAAACTTTAAGGATCTACACAAATGACCCCTTGCTGAATTCAGAATTTTGTCTACTTTTCATAAATGTATGGCTTTCCAGGATCCATTATTGGTTTCATACCCATTTCTACCATTAACTGGAAGGAGGTTGAAAGCACAAAAATAGCAAAAATAGGCTATGTCCCAGAAAAATGCCAAAACTGTGTAAAAAAGTTGGTTTTCTGACAAAAGTCTGCTTGTCCCTGAAAGCTGGGAAGATGGTGATTTCATCCCCACAACCCCTTTTTTGATGCCATTTGCAGGGAAAAATCAAGACGCTTTCATCTGTAGCCCTTTTTTTGCCTTTTTCCAAAAAAAAAAAAAAATTTAGCTGTATTTTGACTAATTTCTGGGTCCCCTCCAGGGGAACCCACAAACCCTGGGTACCTTTACAATCCCCATGATGTTAGAAAAAAAGGACGCAAATTTGGCATGGATACCTTATGTGGTCAAAAAGTTACAGGGGACTAAGCGCGCACTACCCCAAATAGCCAAAAAGGCTTAGCACAGGAGGGGAAAAGGCCTAGCAGCGAAGGGGTTAAGTGGCAAAGTGACTATTTACTCATTACACTTGATGTTACTTCACTCTATACATCTATCCGACATATTGATGGCCTAAGGGCAATACAATTTTATTTGTCTCGTAGAGGTCCAAATTTCGCTGGGCATACCGACATGTTGATTAAGATGGCTGAATTTTGTTTAAATAATAAAATATTTTTGTTTCAAGGTTCACTGTTTCAGCAGTTAAGAGGTGTGGCCATGGGAGCCAGCTTCTCCCCCAGTTATGCATGTCTTCACATGGGCTGGTGGGAGGAGCTGGTTCTCATGAAGGAACACATCAAGTACATGAACCACAATGTCAAAACCTGGTGGCGATTCATTGATGATCTTTTCTTAGTGTGGCAGGGTACTCAGAAGGAAGCAGAAACATTTGTGAAACAACTCAATGTCAACCAACTCAATCTGCAATTTACTGCATCCATTAGTAAAACTACAGTTAACTTCTTGGATGTAGAGTTATACATAAATGGGGACAGATTAGAGACTAAACTTCACAGAAAAGCTACTGCGGGAAATGCAATTCTGCATGCCAGCAGTGCTCACCCAGGCCACCTAATACAAAGTATTCCCTATGGTGAATTGCTGCGGTTAAAACGAATATGCAGCAATGACCATGATTTAAAATTGGCACAAAATGACTGTATATTGAGGTTCAAGGAAAGAGGCTACACTAAGAAATGTTTAGACCTGGCTCTGGCAAAAAGTAATTTGATAGCCAGGGAGGTCTTATTGACTAAACAAGATTCGAAAATAAGTGAACAAGTAAATGAAGCTGAGAATTTTAGATTTATTTTAAAATTCAACAAACAAGAAAAGGCAGTTAAAAGCATCATAAATAAAAATTGGCATCTCATTCGTGCAGATCCGGTAATTGGGGGTGCTGTTCGAAAAACCCTCTATCACTTATAGTAAGGCACCTTCAATGAAGGATGTCTTAGTCATAAATTACCCCTGTTATACCCAAGTAAAAAACAGTACATGGTTGAATCAAAGAGCAGGGTTCTAGAAGTGTAGGACGTGTAAAGCCTGTCAACACGGAGTAAATATTACATCCTATGAAACTCCGTTTGGCGGCCAAATCAGAAAAATTGAAAAGTCCTTGAACTGTAAAACAGATCATGTGGTATATGTGCTGGAGTGCCCTTGCAGATTAAAATATGTAGGAAGTACAATTCTGCAGGGACACAAAAGGGTACTCCAGCACATAAGGGCCATCAAGAACAATGATCAGGCTTAGCCGGTAGCACGCCATTTTAATGAAGTCCATGGGGGAAACTCCAAAGATCTTAAATATTTCTTGATAGATTCAGTCCCAGCAAATAAAAGGGGAGGTGTTCGAGAAAAAGCACTTCGCAAATTAGAAATGTTTTACGTATTGAATCTCGACACCAAACACCCTAAAGGGCTGAATGCTACAGAGGAATTACATGCTAGCCTGCTTGGATGATAATTATAATGATGAAAAGTATAATTAACAGTATCAGGTTTATCACTCAAGGAGTTATCTTAAATGTTTATTAAATAGCAATATGCTAAATATAAAGGCCAATATCCTCCTCACATTTTTAAACAAATTTTAGCTAGATATGTTCTTAAGCACTGATAAATTATAGGCACTAGACACTTTAATTTATTTTATTCATTTTGCACATGGTAACACTATTGGACAATTAAGGCGTTGCAGTGAATAAGAACAGATTCCCTTTTCTGCTCAGGTTTTAGTGGTAAAGCAACATGCTATTGTTGATTATATGTGTATTGCGAAAAAAGTTTTAATATTGGTAAATGTTTGAAATCGGGTATTTATACCGGTATGAGCATTCATGAATTTTTATATCTGCCAATATGTATGTATTTATATCAAACAGGATTTATCCAGTTATTCATTGCTTATTTGCACACATTTATTTATTTATTTATATATTTATATGTTTTAATAACGTGATCATACAAAACAGACTTAGGTCTTGTTTAAAAACAAGAAATTGCATTTCCACACGCTGCATTTCTTCTATGTCCATGAATTTTCTGTGTTACTAATTTATTTATGTATATCACTTTAAGCACTAAGTCACGTGTGCATTTACAAAAAATGAAAGAAAAAAATGACAGCTATTTTAACGAACCACTGTGCTAGTAGCGCGTCATGTGATCAAGTCCCCTGTGAGGGACGAAACACGTCATGGCTAACATGGTCTGTTGGGAGCAACTACAATAAAATAGCCAACAGCAAGGAATTACTGGGTCCGTGCTCTTTCTTCAGCCGACAAAGTGAGCGAAAAGGGAAGGAGTTGATATATATATATATATATACATACATACATACATATATATACACACACACATACACATAAATATATACATCATACTCACGCACAAATATATGCGCCGTTGCGGTATATGGCTAAAACAATTTGTTGTGAAAAGAAAAGTTATCTATGTGTGCTGCTGTGGCTGCTTGACACATTTAAGTTGCTTTGTCTGATTGGACTAATGCTATGCCTTAAAACTGGCCTGATTGATTACACCGTTTAAGAACCTATATAATGGCAACTTAATGTATCTGCTGGTTCGTTTAATACCTTACATACTGTGCGCATTATAAGTCTCTTTAGAATCCAGTGCCAAATATCCTGGTCTTTAATGGAAAGCAGCATTTTTCTCCAGCCCTTTTCAAACTGTACCACACTACTGCAGTGCTGGCTATTTAAAAATGCACATGATTGTACTATATGACAGCTTTAAAGATATGAGGGCCAGACAGACTGTCCTGGGTTTAGGTACACTTTTTGTACAAGCCTACCACTATGTACGTTGGCTCCGCATATTACGATGAATACATGTTGAAAGTGGGTCAACTGGTGTTTCGGTGCCAGACGTGTCCCATGCAGTCTGCACTCCAGCCTACAAAGAACTTTTTGTAGCTTTCTTGTAGCTACTGCTAGATTCCTAACCTGCCTCAAACACCTAGTGCTAGGTGAGCATTGGTTGTGAAGCTACTGCTGCGAATATATATATAAATTTAATGACTATATAGTTGCAAAATTCTGAACACTTAACCCTATCAACATTCTTGAAAGCGGAAGACTAGAAATGGGGTCCCTTTTGCATGTTAAGAATTCTCTCCTTTACTGGAGTCTAATTGTCACAAGGAAAGTGTACAGTTGTCCGAGAATCTATTTCAACGGATGGTCGCATAGGTTTACTTCTTATAGGGGATTTTCAATTAAACAATACTAGGACATTTGTACCAACCCCATATACCTACCACCACGCGTGCAGCCACCACCAACACCTTTTTGAAGCAGACTTTCCCAAAGGATGTAATGTAATTATTAGCCCTTTATACCTACCGTCAACTCAGAAGTATTTCTTGTGCTTCTGACGAATGGCTATGTTGACATGCTTGTTCTTCAGATCAATGGTTGAAGTAGTATGTTTTGAATCATAGCTTTAGGATGCCAACCTCACAGTAAGCCAGTGCTATCACGTGTCCAGCTCAGACACTGGTACCTGCATGCAGCAATTTCCTGACTACCTCCCAAAAAATGGGTGGGTTTGAGAGTGGGAGGAATGTAGATGCAGTTCCCCTTCCACAGTAAAACCAACCCTTCACTGGAGAGCCATATGACACCTTGTGAAAATGCATTTCTGGAGTGATTTCACATCTCCCTGAACCACCCGAATACATCACAGACGAAAACAGTGAACATGCAGGATAAGAGGAACACCGAGAAACTCAAAGGATAGATCTTCTCCGATTGGTCAGGCCTAGTCAATAGTGTAAGAAGCGCAAATATTTGTTTCGACATTGGATAGTGCGCCCAAGGCCATTACACCAGCACTAAGCGAGAAATCAGACCCAGGAGCGAAACTACTGCCAAATTGCACTGTTCCACCACTTTCCCTCTAATGATTGCGAGCATAAGAGAAGCCTGCAGTCACCTGGTCAATGGCCATGTGTAGAGAACACACCCGCTCGTCCAAGTAACTGCAAGGCACCTGCCAGGAGGTTGTGCCATGATCCAATGACATCAGCTAAGTCCTAGCTGAATGACGGACCTGCTGAGACTGCCCATGAGCCACAAGGTCACACACGCAAACTGCCCCGGAAGCATTAACACTATCTAGCTCAGTGATCTGCTCCATCAACTTCACAATTCAGAAGGGTGAGAATAATAGTACCAACCCTTCAAAAGTGCCTATACTCTGCCGCTGACCCTGGAGGTACTGAAAGGTCAACTACAAGCCTTGAGATGGGATTCCACCTCATCCTCTGGAGATTAGCACCATTCAGGGACCAGTGGAATGGTCTTCCTAGCTACATTGGTTCTGGAGAGATTGCAGTTCAAAGCTATGGGCAAGACACCATTTTTGAAGCCAGTAGGCACATGTATTTTCTTTAGTACTCACTATGGGGGCCATAGCCACCAAAATGTTTTTAAAATTACCAGTGGTGTCAAAGAGGTTTTCCCAAACATTTGAGGGGAAGCCTGGGTTGCACGAACATCCTCGCCAGCCCGCATCCACATCCCAGAGCTCTATAGCTAGTGGACTCCAGTGACTGTGCCCCTGAAAACTGGCACCAGTGAATGGACACAGACTCCCTGGAAACCGTGAAGAATAGGAAGCAGGTACAAACTACGGAGGGTGGATCCTTCATACTTTGAGGATCGTGGTAGAGGCAAGAAGGCGTTCCTAACATTTTGTAAACGGTCATTCAAAAAGCTTAATCTCATTGAAAGGTTTAGATATCAGCTACAAATAAATCTAGGAATCTGTCGCACTGGAGCCTTTTGACTTGTAACTGAACAGGGAACCCAAAAGCTTCCACCAATTAGAGAGCCAACAGAAACATTCACCTATAGGAACACTTTGGCTAGAATTGCTTCTACAGGTTGTAACTATGCGAAGGTGGTGTTCGGCACTTCTGTTTATCTTCACAATACCATGTTTAAAGTGAAGAACATTGTTGATAGTTTGCTATGTCCTTTACTACACAAATTGCCAAGAACTACCTGGGCATTCGAGTTATTAAGTTACCTAAATTGTCAGAGCAAAACACACAAGGGAATGAAGGAAAACTAGAAAAAAATGGAGAAAGCAGGGATGAAAAATAATCTACAAGAGAAAGGCACGTCTGTAGTGGTTTAAGGCGGCTTGATGTGGAGCCAAAACTACACATCCTCGTAATTCGGCATGGCGACATTCAATAGCACTGCAGGGTTCTGTGCAACTTTGGTCCGACAATTATTCTTTTAGAAAGTAAGCACAAAATTCTCATTTAACTACTTTTGGAATTGGGGCGCTAGAGGGCGCCAGGCAAGATGGCCGCACCTTAGTGCAGATCCACCGGCTGATCGCCTATCCGTCTAACATCCGCATCTAATCGCTGCATCACTGTTGTGAAAACGGGCGCCCTGTGCATCGTAACATCCCCGCACCAGGTGGGGGCCTCGAAAGCCGCCGATGTCAGTGAAATAGAGCTGAAAACTGAGCTGAACGGCCCGACCGGCTGGGCGGGAAAATGGCGGCTGCCACTGCCCGGCGCTGAAACGCGCGGCAGGCCACAGACTGAGAGGACGCCTACGAACGGCTTTGGCCGCATAGTGCATCAACTCATATGTGAGCGGGGGCTGGTCACATCGCCCCTCATATTGTGACAGTCCTGGGAGCCCGGGAGACAGAGGCGTGCCCGCGACGCTGCGGAGCTGCCTCCGGGCTCGGAGCGGTGAGCGGAGTCGGCTGCTACTTGTGGGCTCGCTGCGAACTGCTGCTTGACGACGGAGGCGCCTGAGGCGGGTTGGGACAACGGGCGGAATCCCAGCTCTGATCGCCCCTGCTGTGACCCTGACACGCTGCATTTTCACCGCTGCACCTTTGGAGCGGAGCCTTCTGAAGCGCCGCAAGCATCGGAGCAGTCAAAGCTCGGTCGGCATGGAGAAGCGGACGACGGCGGCCTGAGGTGGAGAAGCCCTGTGTGAGCCCACGATTGCCGCTGAGGGTCACCGGAGCCTGCAGCGGGTTGCAGTGAGTGGGACGCGGCCTTGCCTGGGCCTTCAACTGCGGAGGTGGGTGTGGGCCTCGGCTCTGGGTCGCGGCCTGCAAGTTGCGGCCTGCGAGCACGGCGCGCGGCGGGCGAACTGGTATGCCTGAAGACATCGCTGCCTCCTGGTGAAGCGCCTGGGGGTTGCGCTACGAGCCCTGAACTCACTGTTGGATTGGGCTTATGCATATTCCTCATCTGTGCTTCTACTAGTGCGCCTGCTGGCCTGGTGAATTATAGCTGAGTGCCTGCGGAATTTTCATCTTTGGGCCAGGTCTGACAGTATTGCACCCCGCGCGATCCAGCTTGACCCACAATGACACCCTTGAGGCCCGCATAGGTGGCAGGAGCGCCTGCCTTGCGACTGCTGGTTCCCTTCAATTGGGTGCAACTGTGGACACATCGTGTTCGCTGTTCAGGGCCCATTGGAATACTGGTGTTGGCTCGTGGTAGGGGTGTGGTAGAGGAGGTGGCATAGTTATCACTGCTCGAGCTGGTCTACTGTGCATCTCGCCTCCCCGCTCTGGCCTGCCCTGTACTCACTATGGGGAAGACGGACAAGACCCAGCCTCGCCTCACGTTTGAGGCGCGCAAGTCCAGCAAAACACAACATAAAGCAGCCTCTGATTCTGAGGCGGACGCCCAGGGGATGGTCCATCCACGCTAGAGGTGACGCTTTTAGCAATGCAGAAATGCCTCCAATCCTCCAATCTATAGAGGGCACTATGGCTGCTGTGAACCACAGGTTGGACCACATGTCTTCCCAACTCGAGAAGCAAAATACTAGAATGGGGGAGATTGAGCAGCGAGTCTCCACTACTGAGGATGGGTTAAGTGAGGTCGCGGGCAAGGCCCTTAACATGGATAAAGTGTTGGCGCTAATCCAGGCAAAGAACGAGGATTTAGAGGCCCGGTCTCGCCGAAATAATCTTCGAATTACCAGCCTGCTGGAATCCTCGAACAGTGGGAGGATGTAGACCTACATTGAGACTGATAAAAGATATCATTGGCCCTGAGAACTTATCCACCATGTTTATAGTAGAGCGGGCACATCGCTCCCTGGCAGTGAGACCAGTGCCGGGTGCCCCGCCTCGGCCTATAATTGCTCGCCTATTAAACTATAGGGACCGTGATGTCATTATGCGGTTGGCCAGAGAAAAGGGCACCATTGAGCACCAGGGGAACTCATTATTCTTCTTTCCTGACTTCACGGTTGCTGTTCAGTCTGCACGGCGGGAGTTCAGAACGGTTAAGAAATTTCTCCAATCTGAGGGCATTCCTTATGCTATGCTGTATCCCCGCTCGCCTACGTATAGGACCACCCTTTACATGGCGTCTGCAGCCGGCTTCCTTGACTGACCCAGTTTAAGTGCACCATAGGGGAGGCAATCCGCAACTATTTTAGGGAGAATGAGGGCACTGTTGAGTGCTGGAGTCCTGTGGGAAGCATGTAAGGTGACCATCAGGGGCGTCTGCATAGGTGCGTAAGCCGGCGTATTGAGGGACCTACGGCACAGAATCCTTAAATTGGCCACGAAAATATCTACTCTAGAGAGGGAATATGAGAAGGACCCTTCCCCAGCGAAGTTATCCACGATACGGGATCTTGTAACAGAGCATAACGCTACAGTGGACCAGGAGTTGGTGCACAGATCCAGACGTTGCACGGCTCGATATTATGGAGAGGGGGGCAGACCTAGCCGTTCGCTGGCTCAAAAGTTGGCGGCTCCAAGAAGCCAGGAGTATATCACGGAGATGCTAGATGACGAGGGGGTGGCGCATCACACTACACCTGAGATTAGTGAGGCAATACTACGCTTCTATACTAGACTCTACGAAAACAGTAGTATGGTGCAGACGGCGGACATTCACTCCTATCTCGACGACATTGCACTTGGGTGGCTGTCTCTGGGACAGAGGGAATATCTTACACAGCCCTTTGATGTCGAAGACATGAAACTTGCTATAATGTCACTTCCCACGTGTAAAGCTGCAGGACTAGATGGGCAGAGCGATTTTTAAAGGCCTATGTTGACGACCTGGCCCCCCCCAAGCTCCTAGAGGTTTATGCGGAGGCATATGAAACGGGGCCCCTTCCACCCACCCTAAAGGAGGCCCTCCTGGTGACACTTTTGAAGCCTGATAAGGCTGCCAACCGGTGCGACTCATAGGCCTCTTTAGATTATTAATATTGACGCCAAGATCCTGGCAAAGATGATTGCTAGTAGGCTCCAGTCGCTTGTCCCCCTTCTGGTCCTTCCAGACCAGTAGTGGGTTTTGTGCCTGCCCGGTCAACCACGCATAACCTGCTCACTGTCTTTGCCACCTTACATTATTTTGACCCAGACTTTCAGGCAGTGGCGGTGCTGCTCGACGCAGCAAAAGCGTTTGATTCCCTTCAGTGGGACTATATGTTTACTGCGTTGACGAGAATGGGCTTTCCCCAGTTCTTCCTTCAGTGGATCAAGGTACTATACACTGAGCCTGTAGCAAGAGTGCGCATCAACGGCTGGAAAAAAATCAACCCTGTACAGTGCCCCGCGTGGGCCTGGAAGGCCCTTGCCAAAAAGGCACAGCTAGATTAACTATATGCCCCGTCGTTACCAATAGCTACGCACCCGGACATTTCTGCGGCACAAGAGAGACCCGCTCTGCGGACGCTGAAGGCTGTTGGGATCACACGGATGGGGGACCTGTACAAACAGGGTCAGTTTCGCTATTTACAAGATGTGCACGGGGGTCATAACCACGGATTTATGTTGGGTTTTACGTTTGTGAGTGCGGCAAGCAGTGAGAGCAATTTACCCTGACTATCCAACTGAACCGAAAACGTTGCTGGCACTGCAGGCTGTGCTGGCAGGGGGAGAGCGAAGGGGCCTGATCACTAAGATCTATAACGTGTCACTACGAGAGAGGGAACCAGGGGAACACCCCTCATATCTCAAATGGAATAATGCGCTGGGGTCCACACTGTCGATAGAGAAATGGAAATTCTGCTGTGAGTTAACGGGTCGCCTGACGGCGAATTGCAATCTCCGCATAATCCACTTTAAATACTTGCATCAGGTATACTATACCCCAATACAACTACGGAGGTTTGGTTTGCGTGAAACTGCTGGTGTGCGGTGCAGGCAGGCAGATGCTGACTTTTTGCATCTGGCGTGGCTTTGCACAGGGATATTTGCATTCTGGACCAGTGTGGTGCGCGTGCTTACGGATGTTGTGTTGGAGCCTGTGAGATGTGCGCCGGATGTTTGCCTGCTGGGCAATGTGAAGAGCCTTAAACCTTGCAATCGGCGAATTGTCACGGTCTCGACTATTGGCAAAAAGGGCTGTGGCGCAATGTTGGGGAGCAAAAACTATACCCACTGTAAAGAAATGGATCCGCGATTTGATTTATTGCAGAGAACAGCTGGGGACCTATGCGGAGGAGCTTCCTGTGGCCTCGCGGCCCAAAGACTTCTGGGCCCCACTTACTATGTATTTACTGAGCCATCCTGATTTGGAGTGACCCTTTTTAGGTTTCGCCTAGCATTTCAGCGTGAATGTGCTGCCATCGCTTTGCGAGGCATGCAGTATACACTATAGTGTGGAAGCTTCGTGGAAGCTCCGCCCACTCTCCGGCCCATCTTCTTCATTGGCTTAGGTTATAAATGCTGCATTCCAATTGGTTTTAAGCTGGTTAGTCCCTCCCCATGACAGCCATGTCAGTCATTTGTATCCTTCCATGGCTACTGGCCGCTTCACTGCACAGACTACTTTCTTCCCGTCCCTCCCTACCCCCCCACCGCAGTCCGTGACTTCTTGGGGCCCCAAGCCCCCCTCCCGCGCACTCCCGTTTTCAATGCAATAGGTCTCACGTAAATGCGAGTCGTATTGCATTGCCAATGGTTTTTTTTGGGTTTTTTTTAATAATCGGGGCGGGACAGCGGGAGTCTACATCTGCCTGCGCATGCGATGATCGAGCCTCAGTTTCCGTCGCATCCCCTGACCCGATAGCCTGGTAGTGACTAGTTCTCAATTAGAGGAATACTCCTTAGCAAAGATGAAATCACGTGCACGGACGTCACCTTGTTCTTCCGTGCGTCATCCGTAGCATTGGTCATTCATGAGCGGAGCCAGCCAAAATCTGAAGTTGAGGGAACGGGTCTTGTGAAGTTACTGTACCCGATATCCATCCTGCTTGAGAAAAGCGTTTGGCTGCACGGAGATTGGGAAGTTTAGACTACGCACCCGCATCTCCAGATCCCTCCCCCCTACCCGGTCCACTTCTATGAAAGGTGAGCATCTGGTCCCCGGCGGCATCTCCTCCAGGGCGCAGTAACCAGAGCTCCAGGGCATGCCTTGCGAGCGCCCATTGAGAGCGGCCGGCTTGGGTGTCCCCTCGACGCACGCGTTTAATGAGCAAAACACCCGCTCAGCCAGACACAGGTTAATGTAAAGCGGCCTTATCACTAGCAGTGCCATCACCTGGCTGCTGTCCGGCCAGGCCCCTCGCAGTGCACTCTGGAAAGGCGGTACTCGAAGCGCTTCCACGAGTCCTCTCGGGCCTTCGCCGGTCACTGTGTAGAGTTGTCAGCATTACCTCAAACATGGGGAGACTCCCAGGCCTTCGCCTGCCACTTCACTACATGTACAATCAAAGCATAAAAGATTGTACCCCTCCCACAAGGACGTGGGAGGAACGGTGAAACCAGTTTAAATGCATTTTATTTACAATGAATCATTCACAAAAGGGTACATGCATACGTTTCATACTTAAAAAAAAAAAAAAAAAACTGTATGCATGTAATTGTTTGTATATTGATAGAAGGTATAACCTTTAAGTTACCTAGGAAAAGAACACAAACCACTTTATAAAAAGCAATCGAGCGTAAATTACTGCGACAAATGTTGCCTATTTCCCAAAACATGCTACAAATCTAAAAACACATGTAAACCTGTTTATATATGTAAAAACGTTCGCTTGCAGACAGGCATACAAACCGATACAGACTGCCATAATAAAAGGTGCATACCTTTAACTCCAAGACATGCTAGCCACCTAAGAAACACTGTTGGGGTAGCTGAGCAGAAAAAATTGAACACCCAATTAATGCAATATTTTTATATTAAATGAATCTGAACTACAGCAAGGCACAGTGGAAATATGTTGGAACCCCATCGACTCTGGCACCAAAAGAGTGCTCTTCCTTCAGAGGGCTCTACAAGGAAAGTAGTGATAGTGACTTGGAAAGATGTTGATTCTCAAATGAGCATAAATACCACCTCTTTTCCCCAAAATATAATTAGTCTCTAAAACGTTAGGGTACGTTCTCTTTTGCGCTTTGCTTTGAAAATGAGCCTCTACCCTTTATGCTCCCTTGCATCCCTGTACACGATGTACATGTGCTGCTCAATTTCATAGCTCACACATTTAATTAATGCTATGGATTGGATAGATAGAGAGCATGTTTGGCATTTTATATTGATGCCTCCTTACTTTAATCTAATTTATTTCTATCCATTTTTGTTTATACTGTTGAATAAATGTATTGATCTTATCAATCTGCTCCATTTTGTTTTCTACACTGGTGTTAAATCTTGCAACACGTCGCACAGCTTTTTTGGTTATTGCTTGGCCTGCTTTTAGCAATGTTAGATCTTTTCACAGGCATTTTACTATTGTATTACCTTATGATTATGTAATGCGCCGAAAAAATGCTAAATAGCTGCATGGCGCAATACCTTTCCCTTCGAAGCATTCTTTTTAGGTCTCATCTACCAGACAGCGCAAACTGCCTACTTGCAAAAGACCTATTGTGGGGTTACTAAGCAGCGAGTGGGTTTAGAACCCATCCATTGCTTACCATTGGTTGGATTTATTGTCACTTATTTTCTTGCTTCTTTTTCAGTTGCTTTCCTTGTCCCATCTTGTCTATCGTGTTTGTCCCTCCCCTGGAGCATAGCTTCTTTACCATCTTTTTGCTTGTCTGACTTTAATTCTTTAACTGATTACTATTAGGGACATCCTTTTTTAGGTCGAGCATTTGAGACCTCTTGTGTATATACACTTTAGTATATACTTTAGTATATACTTATGTGTATGTACTTTGTGGGCTCCGGAGATCAGCCCTAGGACTGGTTTGCTTCCGCCTAGGGACTTTTTTTCTGTTCAACTGCTTTTATTTAACTGTCTTGATAGAAAACGACCAGCAGAGGTCAGTAAAATACCAGAATGACTAGCATTCTCTAGATTCCAGTCCATTGAAATGGTCTTCCACAAGTACCCGTAGACAATATTTTTTTCAAATCTTGTATTTAATCTTGTATTTTCAGTGAGATGACCCCCGAAGGCCCTGATTTTATATTAAAAACAGAGCTTTGGACTTTACCATTTCCCGCTGAAAGGCAATATTTCTCTCCATGTGTTCCCATACCTGGCGAGTCACGCAGTTTGGTGCTTACTTTCCCTCCATGTTAAAGAACAGTAGATGTTTCAGCACCCAGGTTAATGTGGTGCATAGCTACTAAATACATATAAGGTCCCAAAAGGCGAGACCAATTGTATTGCAAATGCTTGTTTATTTCTACTGTTATTGGCCGTGCCAGAGATGACTGGAATTGGGACTCCCTTTAAGAGGTACCACTCGTGTGGCTAAGATGCTTAGGATTCAACAACTGAATAAAGTAATATCACCTAAAGTGCCGGGTGGGATGGGGGAGGGTTTTTTTTTCTTCTATTTGGGCTTGTTCTTTGTTCTGTATTGTTTATAGGATGAAACGATAGGAAACAAACAATTTCTTGTAACGTTACATGCTATGATGGTATGGTCGGTCCCAGTTCTGGGGCTTTGTGTACTATTGCTGCAAGCTACTCAAACAAATTTAAAAAAAAAAAAAACGACTTTTGGATTGGATCTGTTGAACTGATAGCCTAACACCTGAAAGTGTATAGATGTGTAGTTTAGACTGAGTTGAGTCTACCACTCAGAAGCCTCACTGAAATTTACTCAACGGCAACACTCAAGAGGCACGCAGAACCATACAAGTTATAGAAGTCTTATTGTGGCCACCTGACTCTGCAGATAGAGGAAGATTTTCGATTGAGATTCTTTGAAACACTGGCCACCTTGCATCTTCCCAAAAACCGGACATGCTGCTCATCAAGATAAAATGAAGATCTAATGGAGGATAAGTGGGCCAATGAGGTCTTTAGCATTTAATCCTTCAGCTTTTATCTACGATCTGAAAGTCATATGCTGCATGACTACATTCAATTGGCTGCTGATAACCAATCTGTTCTGGAATAGTTAGACAAAAACTGCACATTGGTGACCGCCACAAAGCCACCTGTGAAGACTTTAGACTGCAGCAGGAGCTCGGAGCCAGGAAAGTGATGTGCCCATGAGTTGAAGTAGATTCCAGGCTGAATTCCCTCTCCTGCCAGATCAATCACTGCCAACAGACTTTGCAGCCCAGTCAGCCGATTAAGGTCAGACAATGTTCCTGAAAAAAAAGTCTCCAGGTTGAAGTGGGTCTCTGAAAACAAGGGACCACACACCAGAGGGTGCTTTGGCCATCTGTTTCCTATGCACAAAATCTTTTGCCATATGGTGTGTTGAATCCACAGGGAGTCTGCTAGTGAAGTCTCTTCCTTCTAACACCTAGTCTCTATAGGACACAACAGGAACAAAATTAAGAAAGCGCTTTTTTGTCCAATGGCAGGTGGGGGGAAAGCAAGCCACATGGAGGAGGGAGGGTGGTGGGGGGGAAGCAAGTCACAGGTAGGAGAGGGCAGGTGAGGGAGGGGAAGGAAGCCATAAGGATGAGAGAGCAGGAGGGGGGTGGGATGACCAAGTCCATTAGCACGTGAACTGCTTTGAATGCAACTTACTTTAGAGAAGATAAAAAAACAAAAAGATTTCCTTTCCGCCCTCCGTTTGTATTCGGTCCCAGTGTCCAGCACATCGATATCCATCCTGTGGCTGTTGTACTCTGAGAAGCGGGCGAGGAAGCCAGCAGCGCTCGTTTCTTCCTTGGGCAGAAGCCCGTTGAGCGGGAAAGGCTCCTCGGCCATCGTGGAGACAATGGTGACAGTACAACAGGGCCTCCTGTAGCTTCTGCTTGTACCGGGGAGATGAAGGAGGGAGGCAGCGGGTTCAGTGTGCAGTCAGTGGCAGGAGACCCCCACGGGAGACCGACAGCAAGTGGGTGGCCACAGAACTGTTGTGACGCATGAGCTTGTGTTATCCTGGCCACCAATCGGGGGAGCAGCTGAGGGAGAGGAAGAATGGATGCTTCTGCGAGAATAGTTCAAAGCAGATGTGTCATGTAACTGCTCAAAAAGCATGAGCACTGTGTAGTGTTAAAACAAAAAATAGCCCGAAAGACAATTCGCAAAATGGCTGCTGGGAATAAATAGTGGTATTTGGTCTCTGCTGTCAGAGAGGGCTAAAGACTGGACGTATGCATGCCATGGACAAATGGGAAGAAGGAATAATCGAGCGATGTGGGACCAGTAAATGGTAAGCCTATGGGCGGGCTGAAGTCCACAAAGTAGATACAGCATGTCTGTTCAAGACATGGCATGCGCACAGCCTCAATCTGAGACCTAAAAAGGACTTCTTTGTAGTGTCTGTAGCATAGTAAAACATAGCTACAAATGGCAAGATGTTCAACAGGGAAGTAGAAAAAATAGTAGTACCCCAGTCACAGCGCGATCAGTGACAGGGCAGCAATCGCGCAGAAGCAATCAGTACTTGGTCCATGCTAGAGCCAAAAGAGAAGTGAAGCCAGCACAGGCTAGCCAATTAAAAAGCATCAGTTAAGAGTGAAAATGAAGCCAACGAATGGTCAGCAATGGGTGGGCTGCAAGCCCCTTCTATACAATCTCTATCGCAAGGGAGAGTGCCCATCAGCTGTCCCAGACCAGAGCTAAAATGCTGCTTAATTCACCTCTCCACCAACTCTTAGAACAAGAGAGCATGCAATTCAATCTTGGTAACTACAGAAATAGAGAGCATGGAACTACATTACAACAATTTCCCTTATCTTAATTTAGGCATAACTACCTCAAATTGTAAAAAAACTATAAACGTCAACTTAAGATGTGCAATTCCTCCAGTATGTTAATTGCGACATTATAAGGTTTGTCTACTAAAAAAACACCTAAATATCCTTTTAAACAAGTGCATGGGGTTATTCTATGCTACTGGTTGAAGGTTTAGTGTATGTGTAATATGGAATCTGGTCATGGGGGGTCCTACATCAGTCAGTTATTCAGTTTATTTATTCTGCAAGCTGCCCTAGTCTGTTGGTGCGACATTTGGAGGAATAGATAAAGCAGATTCAGTGTCCTAAACAACAACATTGTATGTCAAAGGCGACACTCTCGAGCTACATATGTTCAAACAGATAAGAGGTACAAGAGGTGGAAATAATTTAGCTTACTGGCCCTACAGATGGAACTTAAATAACTAACCTCACCCCAAAGTCGATTAACATCAGTGGAGGGTAAAAGAACTTTCAAGTGGCCTAAAGTAAGAAATGCATTTAGGAGTGCTACTGGTACATAACACGGTCTAGTGTCGATTAAGGTCAAGCTTTGAGTTGCCTTGGGTGTCAGGAGAAGGCCTTGAGAAAGCAGAAGGGGGTGGGGAGTCTTGAGACTGGAGACACTTGCTTCTGAAATGGCATTAGAGGATGGAGCAGCATGATGAAGTTAGAAGATGCCGTTTCCGGGTCATTTCAACCCACTCACCAGCCGCTTGTGCTTTGATTCGGAACATAGCGAACACTGGCGGGCAACGGCGTCTCTAAACAGGACCTATACTAACAAAAAGACATTCCCACATCGGAGGTAAACTATGGAACACATTGTGCGGACTGCCAACTCTCCTCATGAGACAGCAGTGAGAAGCATGAGCCGCAGCCAGGGGCACTCTGCCGTGCCCTGCCCCTCGTAGACAAGCTCTCAGGGCCCAAGGACCAGCTGGGCGCCTGCCGGGCCCTGGCTTTATTGAGTTAAAGATGCCCCGCGGGGGTCGGGTCCCTGCGAAGCATCCTTGCATACACCTCGGAAAACTCTGGTACACACACTGTCGCCCAGTTAATCATCTTCAGGGTTTGGTACCCTCCTCCCCCACTCCTACCGACTGGTAAGTCGGTTAGAAGACATGGGAAGCGAGCCATTGAGACAGCAATGTGCCCAAGTTCACACCAAGCAGAGAAGCCAAAACCACGGTGTGAGAAAGTGCCCTATTTCTGCATGGTAGCCCCCACTTTTTGCTGAACTGCTGATGTGCTTTGACTGAGTGTGCCCTGGGCTCCTGCCAATCAGATACCCAGGGCCTATGTTCTTTCCCTAAAACTGTATTGAAACACAAACCCAATTGGCATCTCTGGCCACAGGTAAGCCCCTGGTAAATGGTACCACAGGTACCCAGGGCACAGTGACCAGGGAAGGCCTCTAAGGGCTGCAGCACTTATGCTTTGCAGGCTGCGTGTCTTGGTGCAGAACAAAGTGAAGAGTCGACATGGCACACATCCCTGTATGCCATGCCCACAACCCACTGCCCTGGCATAGATCAGTCACCCCTCTAGCTGGGTGGACTATACCAGTGGTGAGGGGACAGGTGCATGAGCCCTGTAACCCTACAGTGTCTCAGTCCATTCTTAGACATTGTAAGTGCAGTGCTGCCATTGAGTATATGGTGCTGGGAGCTTGTCATTACGAACTCCACAGCACCATAATGGCTACACTGAAAACTGAGAAGTTTGGTATCAAACTTCTCAGCACATTAAACCCACACTGATGCCAGTGTGGGATTTAATGAAAAATGCACACAGAGGGCATCTTAGAAATGCCCCCTGAAAAACGACCTACCACTAGTGTCCAGGCTGAGTGGCTGCTTTCAGCTGCCACCACCAGACAGGTTTCTGGACCCCTGGGTCGAGAGCCTGCTGCTCCCAGGGGCCTGAAACAATGCACATCCTGGGACGAGGTGCCAAGCCTCCTACCCCAGGATGGGCAGGGTACACGAAGGGGAAGCTTCAAAGGCTTGCCGCCTTTGTGAGCTTCCCCAGCTCACTTGCTGCTTTCAGCAACTGGTCCCCACTGGTTCTGACCCCCACTTTGGGCGGGAGAACCAGCGGGAAAAACAAGGAAGAGAGGTGTGCCCACCTCTTCCAACTCCACCCTTCATCTTGCAGATGGGGGGAGGGGGGGGGCACACCCAACCAGGGAAAGGCATATGACCCCCCTCCCACTGGAGGGTGGCATAATAGGGGGTGTACCCACCCCAGGGAAGGGGCCCATTGGTCCCAGCCTTTTACCTACCTGTAACGCCCCTAGTATTTAAGGGCACTCCTGACCCTTGCTTCCTCCGACAAGAAACCACGAAGAGAAGGACCGAACAGACGTGCCGAAGCTAACAAGAGGAAGACGCCTACTGACTTGGCCCCAGCCCTACCGGCCTGCTCCACCTCGAACCTGCTCCTGCGAAATCCCGGTGTCCTGCAGCCAGCAACCTCGAGAAACCCGGAGGACCTGCCTGCCTTCAAGCCCAAAGACTTGGTCTCCTGTGAACACCAGATTTTTTCATCTCCAACCTCTGGCCCAGGCCGGAAACCGCAAATCCGCCTCACTCTGCACCCGCCGTACACGGCCTGGGAGGGCAAACACCACGAGGAGGTATCCCCGGTGATCCTGACCCGAGATCCAGCGATCGTGACCTGCCTCAAGCCTCCAGCCGACGCCTGCAGCCTACATCCAGAAGGTCCCCCCAACCACGACCAGGAGCTGGTAAGAAGATCCGACCCTAAAAGGCACTCCTGAACCAGACGCCCCACGGCCTTGGGTGGCCCAACCGACAGTGCCTAGCCAACCCAAAACATCTCAACTTAACTCTCGAAGTGGTGGTCGCACCCAGAAGACCTTCGTCCCAGAGCCTGCAGTGCTTTTGCAAACCGGAGACTCCCCATTGAAAGCTACAGGGCTTCCAACGCCAAAACAGCCCTCTGCACCCGGCAGCCCCAGTGCCACTGAGGGTGCATCTTTTGTGCTGGCCTAAACCCCCATTTGCCCTGAGCTTAAGTCCAGGAGCTTTGCTCCCACAACCCAGTGGCCTGCTCGTCAGCAGCCACCACCCTGAGGCCCCCTATCCCCAATTGGATAACATTGGGTCTCAGCACTCTGCACTCCGGCCGCCCTAGTGCTGCTGAGGGTGTAACAAGAGTGCCTCCTTGACCCCCCGAGTCTAACCCCAGAATACCAACTCCCACAACAAAGTACTTACCTTTGAACCGTTAACACTATTTTCCTCCATAGGATAACATTGACTGTTGTTCTATGAAAAGTTTCTAAGTGTGGAAATGGAAAACCTAAGAAATCCTTTTAAAATTGTACCGAACAAAAACGCTTTTACTTACCCGTTTTCAGGAAATGTCCCAGTGCAGTATCCAGGTATACTGCACTGTGTAAGAAAAGTAATCTAAAGAGTAACTTACCTGTAATTCTACTCCTAAGCCTATACAAAGTATATGTACTGTATTTTCAAAGCATTGCATTTCTCACTAACAGTACTGGAAATCAAAACAAAGTGCATATACAATTACAATCCAAACTGTGTTACAACTGTATATTTACTGCAAAGTATTTATCACTTACCTGTGCCAGGCTTGCTTGGTTCTAGAAAATAAAATAACTAAAATAATATTTTTATACAAAAACAATTGGTCTGAAGTTCAGTCTTTGAGTGTGTGAATTCTTTTGCTGACTGAGTGTGTACAACAAATGCTTAACACTGTCCTCTGATACTGCCTTACTGCTCGACCACACTACCACAAATAGAGAGTAAGGTTCTATCTAACTTTACCTCTGCCTACTTTTGGGGTTCCACTCGACTCTGTGCACACTATACCTCACTTTGGTATAGTATATACAGAGCCAGCTTCCTACACTCTGCTTGCCGGTGACAGTCTACACACCCGAAGAAAGTGACAGTCTGCGTTGGACATATCTTGATGCGCAAGTTACTGCCCCTCGGTGTGTGGCCCCAGCAAAGGATTCCTAAACATGGAGCCCATGGCAGCGTCCAGCACGCCATGCAGCTGTAGGCGAGCAAGTGGATACGAGGAACACCCATGGCTGAGCAGCACGTCAGAGTTGCTTCACAAAGTTCCAAAGGTGCACACAAGATTACAGCTATGATGGGAAACAGGGCAAACACAAGGATATGATGGACAGAGCACAAACCTTCCAGACACTCATCCCCAGTCACATATCTGGGTTGAATCCATCATCATTCTTTAGCTCACTTCGCCACCCTAGTTCAGACCCAGCTATATGCAAATCAGTCTTGACCCTGTGCCTCATCGGAACAGTACAGCCCTAACTGCCAAGCCATGTCTTCCCTGGACCGGACACAAGCATCCTGGAACTGGTTTCGGGGTAACACCCCTCATCAGCCTGGCTAGCTTAAATCCAGTGGCAAAATGAGCAAGGGACCCACGTCTGGACATACCCTGCCAACTTAGGGCAAACAAAGCAAACACAAGGAGATGATAGACGGAGCACTGAAACTTCAGACACTCACCCCAGTCACAGATCTGGGTTGAATCCATCGTTATTTAGCTCACTTTGCCACCCCAGTTCAGACCCAGCTATACGCAGATCAGTCTTGAACAAACCTGACGACATGAAAACGTTCCGCCGTGGCAAGACACGGCTGCGGGGGGGTTGGGGGGGGAGTGGGGTGGCAAGTACCCCCTGAGGCACTTCCGCCTCTAACCATACCCCACCTTTTGTAGGCTGCTGGGAGCTCTCATCCTGTACAGGGCCTCAACTGAGTAGGGGTTTCCAGCTCACTGTTTCACCAGCTCTTGGCCAGGGGAGAGACCGTGTGAAGACGGCAGATGTCGTGTGACTCAGCAGGACCGTGAGAAGTGGAAAGTCTAATAACCAGTGTATATTGAGAACTGCAAAATGATATCAGTCTTGAATGTTTTATTATAGCTTCACTTCGGATTCTGTAGCATTGATGGGTTCTGGGGTAGAGATGTTACGATTTTAAATAACTATGCCGGTCTTAGGTTGCAGACAGACCGGGAACAGGGTAAGTCCCCTACTCTTGAAAGGGCCACCCACCCTACATATAATAAGCGCACAATGGAGATGGGCGGGTAAGAGCAGCTGCGACACTCCCACCCATTTGGCTCCGCACGCAAGGACCGGGCCTGACAGATGTATGGAGACAAACATACCCAGCCAGACGATGCATGTACTTCAAGGAAAGGATCGTGAGATCCCGCCTGACAAGAGGCCCATGCGACCCACTCCCCACCTGGCATGTGCGCAAACACCAACTGCGCCCAGAAGCAGCCACAAACCGCTGCACCTGATTTCAGACAATGGACCCTGTCTCGCTCCAGACAGTACTTTGGTCGCTTACATCCCAGTTCTTAGGGACAGCGCACAAACCAGAAGAGTGTAAAAACGAGCTCTCTACATGAGAAGCCGCAAGTCATCGAAGGGGTTAAAGAGTAATACAAATGGTCAAGAAAACAGACTTTTATTGAGAGATACTGTATTGGCCCTCAAGTCAGACTGATGTCGTGAAACAGGTTGCCCACTTTTCGTTCGTGCAAAAAACACAATTGAGATACTTCAATCAATAAGGAGACCTTTTGTAATTAAAAATAATCGATAGCTCAATAAAATATCAGTCGTGTCTAGCAAATCACTCAGTATGAATCTCTGCAGCATATACATGGAGTAGCCAGAAAAATAAATTAACCCCCCCTCCCCCCCACTGTAAACCACATCCAAAATGGCAATATGCAAGTTAAACCCCAACAGGCTTTCAAGGAGAGCTCCATCTGAGGGAGTTCGGAAATATCCTTCCTGCCCCCGTTTCTCTTTGTTTTTCATCCTCTCTCGAGCTGTATTTGTTTTTCTTTCCGTCCTTTTACAATCTCATTTTTATCCATCCTTTATTCTTGCTTCCCTTCGTTCAAATCATCCTTCTCTGCAGCTTTCTTTTTCCCAACCATACATACATTTGCTTCTCTTGCATCTCTCCTTCCATCCTTTCTTCCATCTTGAAATCATTCCACCTATCAGTCTTCATCCTTCTCTACAGCCATCCAATAATCTCCATTTATTCTCTCAACCCATACAACCATTCATCCATCAAACCTCTCCACTCATTTCCCCATCCTTCCAGACTGCCTCGTGTTATTTGTTACCCCGCCCCAAAATTCCTTTCTACTGCACTACTACAGTGGTATTTATGAGCTGCATTTCGGAAACTAGTCTCTGATCAAACTAAAATGAGCTATAAACAATTAAACCTTTCAGGTTAATCAGAACTGCTCAGAGGCACCCACCCCCACTTAAGCTGCTAAAATGGGGGGTTGATGACGCCCCGATACACAGTACTGATTCACTTCCTTGCGGACCTCAGACTACGACTCTGTTTAATACATTTGAGAGTGCTAAGGGGCAGGCCCTAACAGCTTTGAGGAGAGGGGGGGTATATTTCTGCTATTCAATGTTCCTCCACAAATCGGCAGTTTTCCCAAGATTAGAGAATTGGCCACAGACCAACGTGTGGTGCTCGGAGAAAGGTCTTTCAGTTTAGATCTGTTCCCAGTGAGTATACAGCCTTCCTAGCCCTAAGGTGCAGCGGACGAGCACTGCTAATAATCCAGATTTAGTCTGAACCCTGGAGAGATTTCAAAGAAGAGACTGTGCAAGTAGACGTATCCACTGGAAAGAAAAAAAAAAAAAAAGAGGCTGGAGGAAACTATACAAGATTTGCTTTTTAGCGATCCCTCATTCACCGAATGTGAGCTACGTTCTGCTCCAGCACACCAAGCCCCCATTTTGATGCGTGCAGAGCTGCTGCAGCCTCTTATGAGCAGGGCATTCATGGTAAGTCAACATTGGTTGTTGAGGAGAAAAGTTTAAAATTAATTTTTAAAAAGTCAACATGTCTAATTAAATACACCCGACTGCTTGCCAATACCAAGCACATAAAAAAAGAGCAGTGTCACATCGCAACTGTACAAAATGAGGTTGCACCTGGAATGTCCAACAGTAGCGTGAGGCCTTTTCTCTGGGACAGAAGACTGTTACTGGGTAATACCCAAGGTGGCTACTGTTTACAACTGGTACCCCACCCAATGCCTTGAGGACTACTGAATTCTCATCAAGTTACTCCTTTAAAATAACTGGATCTCCAAGTTTAGCTATGATTGACGCACAGTCCAGCCATACTCCAAGGAAGTGGTAGCCCGTGAGCGGAGGACAGTCTTCGTTCTTAACAGTGCAGCATACCCTTTGAAGAGAACGGACATGCCAGGATTGTGATCTCCGGTCTGGTCTCGTTTCAGGGTTATTACAATACACTGCAAAAAGTGGAGGCAAGGAAAATCGAACATTCATGCACATGTTGACTTTTCCCCCAGGCCTAGTAGATTCAGGTACACTGGTCATCTCCATTTCAGACAGTACAATCATCGTATGAGCATAAAGGTAATACTCAAGAGGCAAATACAAGTAGCTAATGGCAGGACAGCATTCTAGCAGAATAAAACAAAATGAACGAAAGGGTTGGCATCAGACAGGGGCGAAACAAAATCTACAAGAAAAGTAAATCAGGAGGTAGTAAAATAAGGTAAAGGAATAACAGAGCACAGTGTTGCCTTTAACCCCTTCCATGCGGCGCAAATTTGTGCTGTGTGGGGGTTTTTATTAGTGGGCGGGGATTCGACGGCTCCCGGACGTAGTGCGCACACGCCCACCGTGACGCATGACGGCTGGGAGCCGTCATGAGCATACAAGGGGTTAAGAGCATCGAGGAGTAAGTAGCATCTGTAAGAAAACAAGTTACTTACCTGTAACTTTAGTTCTCCAGTATTGGAAACTTTCATAGATTCACGTGCTTGAATCATTCCCCGTCATGGGAGTCCCCGGTATATAAAAATAGCAATGCAAAGCTATTACTAACTAGAAACCAGGCCTAGGCCCATTCCAGTTTTGTAACATATCCACCTCTTTTTGTAAATGACTAAATAAAAACAACCAATCCGATCAGCCTCACCCCTTGGAACCCTCCTGAGAGAACCTCAGACCTTCAGATTTTCGTAGCCGTAGAGCTTTCCCAGGGGAGGAGGGTGGGTCGCATGTGTATCTGTGAAAGTTTCCAATACTGGAGAACTAAAGTTACAGGTAAGTAACTTGTTTTCTTACTCCAGTATTGGAACTTTCATAGATTCACATGCATGAATCAGAGTAGCTAGCAGTAATGAGCACATTTTTTGTTATTATATTGAACGATAAATAATGCACAGAAAAGATTAGAGAAATGAAACATTTTCTCAATTTAGATTTGTATTGTATTGTAATTGCATTTATATAGTGCTTACTACCCCTGACGAGGAGTCTAAGCGCTTTTTCGGCGAGTAGCACGCTACTCCGGAACCCAAGAAGGATTAGTGTTGAATTAGTATAGTGAAATATGAAAGTAATTTGACTGGTGGATATTAATCAGTTATTTGGATTGATAAGGATAGCGGAGGGAAAAAGGTTTGCATTTATATAGCGCTTGTTACCCCTGTTGGGGTGTTGAAGTGCTTTTTTGGCGAGTAGCACGCTACTCCGGAACCCATAAAGGATTAGTGGTGAATTAGTATGGTGAAATATGAAAGTAATTTGAGTGGTGGATATTAGTCAGTTATTTGGAGTGAGAAGGATAGGGGAGGGATAGAAGAGGGGAAAAGGGTTGCATTTATATAGTGCTTGCTACCCCTAATGAGGTGTTGAAGCGCTTTTTTCGGCGAGTAGCACGCTACTCGAACCCATAAAGGATTAGTGGTGAATTAGTATAGTGAAATATGAAATTTGATAAGTGGACATGTTAGTCTGTTATTTTGATTGAAAAGGATAGTGGAGGGATAGAAGAGTGAAGGATTTAGAGATGTTTTTTAAAAAAAACAGTTTTGGCGTCAGAGCAGTAGTGGGAGGCTTGGGATGAGTAAAAGGGATGTGGAGGGGAAAAAGAGTTTAGAAAGGCTTGTTTTGGGGGATCAGTATAGTAAAAAAGGTGTCAGATGGTGCAAGGAGGGGTAGAGTAGGGGAGATTCTAGAAAGGGTTATTTTGGGGGTCATAAGTGGTATGGGGTTTGAGATGAATGAGAGTGGATGTAGAGGATATATTGATAGAGGTATAGGGTGAGGAATAGGGTAGTGCATTGGATATGCTGAATTAGAATAAAGTAATAAATATATAGATCCATAAGTACATGGAAAGTTTATAGATGCATAAAGGAAGTATATATAGATTAAAGATATTGATAGAGGTATAGGGTGAGAAATAGGGTAGTGCATTTTTTTTTTTTTGGAGGAAAGTAATACATGCATCCAAGTACATGGAAGGTATATAGATGCATAAAGGAAGGAAGTATAAGTAGATTAAAGATGCATTCAATAAACTCTGGTTTTCAAGTGCTGTACTTAAATATTTATTCATTTATTTATTTTTTTAAACAATTATTCGACATGTTTATACAAAGCAATACACATGTATAGGTACATATCTATAGCACAAATAAATGCTTATATACAGAGGGATATGCTGTATATTTCTGTTTGCGTGTGGTGCTTATGTGGGGAAGAGCCAATTCTTAAGTAGTTTTCTGAAGATAAGGTGTTGTCGGTGGATCTTGTGTTGGGTGGTAAAGAGTTCCATATTTTGGCTGCTTGAACAGAGAAAGAAGTGCCACCCATGTTTTTTTTTCGTTGTATCTTGGGATTTTGAGGCGAGGTGCCACTATAGAGCGGAGGTTCCTATGATGAATGTGTTTGGTGATTTTATTCCTGATGAAGAGCCCTCCCATTCCATGTATCGTTTTGTGGGTGATACAAAGCAACTTGAACGTGGATCTTCTGGCAACCGGTAACCAATGCAGGGCTTTCAAGGCAAGGGAGATGTGGTCTCGCAGTTTGATATGTAAGAGTAGTATGGCAGCCGAGTTCTGAATCCGTTGTAGTCTTTTCATAGTCGTTAAAGGTGATCCGTGGTAGAGTCTATTGGCGTAATCGAGTTTGGACAGAACAAGGGAGATGGTAGCTTGGACCTTGTGTGGAATTCCCAAATGGGGGAAGATGTGTCGCAGAGTTTTTATAGTAACAAAGCTTGATCTTGCAAGTTTGTCCACTTGGGCATTCATCGACAGCTTGGAGTCCATGGTCATTCCGAGGTTTCTTACTTCCTTCGATACTTTAGGTGGTGATCAAAGTTCATCAGGCCAGGCGGCAAGCGGGTCATAATGTTTCCAATCGCCACACGTGAGTATTTCCGTTTTGGAAGCATTCAATTTGGGATGGCTCCACGTCATCCATTGATCCACGGCTCTGAGACAACTGAAAATTGGCGAGTTTCCAATGTCTTTGGGGTATTCCAGTTGAAGGAGTATTTGCATGTCATCTGCATAGTTATAGCACGTGAGGTGAAATTGATTGATCAGTACCGGTAATGACTTCATGTAGATGTTGAAAAGCATGGGCGAGATGAGAGCCTTGAGGGACCCCAGCTTTTGTGGAGTACGGTTTGGACGAGAAAGGTGGGGTATGCCTTTTAAGGTCCTGGGGACCCCCCTCCCCGAGCCCTATTAGGCCCTGTGACCCCAGCCTCAGGACCATTTCTAAAACTAAAGGTGAGAGGGACAGCTCAACCCCCCCAAGCTATCAGCCCCGGGTACCTCATCCCCATGGCCACTTATTTAAATAAACCGGAGGGAGGGCCGCGCAGCCCCCCTCCGAGACTTTTAAGGCCCTGGGTACCACATTCTCCTCCATCTTGTGCGTTGCAGCCTACCTGTGCCCCAGATTGCAGTGAGCAGAGTCCAGGAAGTGGTAAGGAGGCAGACTAGTGCTGTGTCTCTCTCCCCCCCCACCCCCAAGTGTTTAAAAAAAGATTTTCCCTTTCTGTGATTACTGTCTTTGCCTGTGGTTGTTAAAGTTTAAAATTGTAGTTTTAACCTGCCTGTGATTGCATATTTTATCACCTGTTTTGTGTTTTAAACTTGTGGTTTTCCTGCCCATGATTGCTTCCATTTAACGTGTTGAATTGTGGGATTTGCAGTCCAAATTCTGTAGTTTTTCCCTCATTCCTGGTGACTATTCAGTTTTCCCTCCAAATTTCTCCTTTGCTCTGTATGTTAAAGAGTGCACCCCCAGCCACCATTTTGTGTTAAGCCAGTGAAACCAGCCCCCCCTGCCTCCTCCCCCCCCCCACCCATCAACAGGGATATTCTACATCAGAGGGTGCTTCTGTGAGCTGCTTATACTGTGTTTAATAGGGACTGTGCACTTCGTTTTTTGGCCAGGAGAGGGAGTAAAGTTTTATTCAAACGGCAGTGTTAGATTTCAAGTTTGTGAGGCCTTTACCTGCAGAAGTCCAAAGTGTGGATTAAGCCTGTCTGTCTCCTAGGAGATTCTGAACAGGAGAAGCAGCTTCCAACTCCCTGGCCAGCAAACCTTGTCTGAGGTTGCTGGGACCTTATATAGTCTGGTAGTGGTTGGTACATGTATACACTGATTGGTGGTTGTATCTGATCTTTCTATTTGATTGGGTTAGTGTCCTCATTAGTTGGGTATTTGAGTGTTCTTATTGGTTTCTGGGTCTGTGATTCAATCAATGTAGGGTTGGGACTAGGGCTAGAGTTATGATTTCTATTGGAAGTAGGGACTAGGGCTTCCTGTGTTATTGGTTGTTGGGACTAGGGTGGAACTAGGGCTAGGGTTAGGCTTTTAATTGGAAGTAGCGATTAGGGCTTCTGGTGTGATTTGTTGCTGGACTAGGTGTGGGACTAAGAGTAGGGTTAGGCTTTCTATTGGAAGTAGGGAGTAGTGCTTCCTGTCCCATTGGTTGCTAGGACTTGGGTTGGGACTACTGGTAGGTCTAGGGCCTCTATTGGATGTAGAGATCAGGGTTTTTGAACTGATTGGGTGCCTGGACTAGGGCTAAGATTGGCTGTAAGGTCCTGGTCTCCTATTGGTTCTAGATTTTTAGGGCTAGTGTTGTGATTGGATAGTGTTAGGGCTAGGGTTCCCATTGGCTGACGGGGTCACCTGATTACTAGGGCTATAAAAGGCCAGGCTTAGGGCATCTCAGCCCGGGCGGAGAGGCTAAGGGCGGAGAGGCTAAGGGCGGAGAGGACAAGGGCAGTTGCCTGTTTGAGCCTGTTCGAAACAGGTCGGGACCAGGGCCAGGAATGCTGCCCATTTTACCATTCATTAATAACCACCCTATGTATTTGTCCCACTATACATAAGCATTGATTTTCACTATAGATATGTGCCTATCTTTGTTTATTGCTTTGTATAAACATGTACAATAATTATGTTGTTATAAAAACAACAAAAGGGGAAAAAAGAAAAATCTTCTTTGGTCTACATGTACTTGCTTCCCATTCGGCATCTATGTATCTCCATGTACTTGGATCTGTGTGTGTTACTTTTCTCCTGAAAAAGCTTATCCAATGCACTACCCTATTTCTCATCCGCTACCTCTATCAATAGCTTTAATCTGCATACACTTACCTCCTTTATGCATCTATATACTTTCAATGTACTTCTGGATCTATATATTTATCACTTTCTTCTAATTTAGCATTTCCAATGCACTACCCTATTTCTCAGCCTATACTTCCCTCAATATATCTTCTAGCCCAACTTTCTGACTCATCTCAAACTTCTTTCTACTACTCTTTCCAATTCACTACCCTATCTCGCCCTATACATTTATCATTATATCCTCTACACCCACTCCGTCATTTATCCCAAACGCCATAACACTATGTTCCCCAAAATAACCCTTTCTTGACGCTCTCCTACTCTACCCCTCCTTGCATCTTCTGACACCTCCTTTACTGTACCGATCCCCCAAAACAAACCTTTCTAAACTCTTCCCTGACTCTTTCCCCCCAAAAACCCTTTTTACTCATTCAAAAGCCTCCTCCTACTGCTATGACCTAAAAAAAGAAATCCTTCACTCTTCTATCCCTCCACTATCCTTTTCAATCAAAATAACAGACTAGCATGTTCACTTCTCTAATTCCATATTCCACTATACTAATTCACCACTAATCCTTTATGGGTTCCAGAGTAGCGTGCTACTCGCCAACAAAGCGCTTCAACACCCCATCAGGGGTAACAGGCGCTATATGAATGCAAACCTTTCTTTCCCTTCTATCCCTCCACTATCCTTCTCACTCCAAATAACTGACTAATATCCACCACTCAAATTACTTTCATATTTCACCATACTAATTCACCACTAATCCTTTATGGGTTTCCGGAGTAGCGTGCTACTCGCTCCAAAAAAGCGATTCAACACCCCATCAGGGGTTAGAAGCGCTATATAAATACAAACCTTCTTTCCTCTTCTATCCTTCTGCTATCCTTCCAAATACAAATAACTGACTAACATATCCACCACTTAAAATTTACTTGCATGTTTCACTATACTAATTCAACACTAATCCTCTATGGGTCCCGGAGTAGCGTGCTACTCGCCGAAAAAGCGCTTCGACGCCTCGTCAGGGGTAGTAAGCGCTATACAAATGCAATTACAATACATATCCTAGGGCAGTACGTATATCTAGAAAAGGGGATGAGACCACTTCGTCCATCTTCCCCAGCCTCTTTAGGCCCTGAGGACCCCCACCATCTCTTGGGTGCCAGATCAAACCTGAGAAGGCAGATGTTTTAGTTCAACACAGTTTTGGAGAGGCCCTTTACTTGAGATGCATAATGTCAACAAAAGTTAATACCCAGCAGGTAGGTTGCCCCGCAGGAAAGATTGGAACCAGATCAATGTATTCCTTGTCAAAGTAGGTTTGAGGCGCAACCAAGTCAAAGACGGAAGAGAATGTTTCCACTCTGGCTGTATTAAACACAGTACTCAACACTAAAAAGAAAATTCCCATAAAGACAGGATTACAGTACCAGCTTCTGCAAGCAAAATTAGACTGTTTTCACAGCCCTGTCCAAAAAAAATAAAAAAATAAAAAACCTCTAATCAAATATTGGAATGTTCAGTTCCCCAAAATCCAAGAGAACACTGGCCACTTCGAAGATTAAATACAAGTGATCATTTACGCATAGCTTCTTTTGTATATTTAGCACTGGACTTGGGATTTGAAAACAAATGAAGTAGATACACTAATACCACTGGATTCAAGCTATCCTGGCTGAAGAGGGGTGAAACCCCGAAACCGGTCCTAGGATGCTTGTTTCCGGTCCAGGGAGGACCTGGCTTAGCAGTTCGGGCTGGACTGTTCCCATGAGGCACAGGGTCAAGACTGATTTGCATATGGCCAGGTCTAAACTGGGGTGGCACAGTGAGCAAAAGAATGATGGATTTAACCCAGATCTCTTGACTGGGGGTGAATGTTTTGATTTGTTCTGCATTCCGTCTATCAATTGTGTGTCTTTTGCTTGTTTGTACTCAGAGCACGGGAAAGGATTTCTCTACATTCTGCAGACAGCTTTAGGTTGAGAAACTCTGTGCTCAGGAGCCATGCTGATAAATGCAGGGATTTGGGATCCGGATGTAGTGTCTGGCCCTGGGACATAGTCAGTAATGACGGGAGAGGATCCAAAGGAATCGGATGCTGTACTGACAGAAGCTCCGTGTACCAGAACTGGCAAGGCCAGGAGGGCGCAATGAGAATCATTTTGCAGGGTTCCGCCTTTAATTTCCTGAGAAGCCTCGGGAGAAGAGGAATGGGGGGGGAAGCGTAGACAAAGGCGCCTGACCATGCCATCGAAAACGCACTGCCCGAGGATCCCAGATGGTGATGCCAGCTTGCGAAGTACCATCATTTCTTGTTCTCCGGTGTCGCAAACAGATCTATGGAGGGTCTGCCCCACAGCTGGAAGAGGTCGTCCAGTGTCTTCTGGTCCAGCTCCCACTAGTGACAGACTGACCTCAGCCTGCTTAGCGTATCTGCCCTCTCGTTGAGATTCCCTGGAAGATGCTCCGCTTTCAGAGACACCCCATGAAGGATAGCCCATTCCCAGATACCCTGAGCTTCCACAGACAATAGACGGGATCTCGTGCCGCCCTGTTTGTTGACATAATGCATGGCTGTGGTATTGTCTGTTCTTATCAGTACCGATGAATTTTTTTTTTCCTCGGGAGAAACGCCTGTAGGGCTAGGCGAATTGCTCCGAGTTCTAGCAGATTGATGTGCAAAAGACGATGCTGTTGCCATCGACCACTTATCTGGAGGTCCTGTAAGACCGCTCCCCAACCCTCCAGGGATGCATCTGTCGTAATTATCTGAGGAGCTGGGGTGACCAAGAAGGAGAGACCTTGGGAAATGTTCTCCTTGCGAATTCACCATGAAGCGGCTTCTCTCATAGGTGTAGTGACCGTGATTATGTCCTCGAAAGATCCTTGCGCCTGATGCCACTAAGTCCAGTTGCTCCTGGAGAGGTCGCATTCGTTGCCTGCAGTGGGATATTAGAGGAACGCAGGACGAAATGGATCCCAGAAGGGACTTGTAGAGGCGAACTGAAAGTGACCTTTTTAGGAGTAGGGGGGGGCCATAGACGTCAGTTTGGTTTGCCTTTCGAGTGACGGAAATGCCCTGTTCAGGGATGTGTCCAACATGGCTCCTAGAAAATGGACGGTCTTGGACCGACACAAGTTTGACTTCTCCCTGCTGAGGGTAAGACCTAGACTCTTGAACAACTTTGCACAGGCTGCCACCGAATTCCTGGATGAGGTTTGGGGGGGGGGGGGGGCTTTTAGCAACCAGTCTAGGCAAGGGAACACCTGGTGATTTTGTCGTCTGAGCAAAGCTGCTATCGGAGCCAGAATTTTCGTAAAGATTGTTGGGGTTGATCGGAGGCTTAAAGGGAGGACCTTGTGTAGTATAGCTCCTATTTCCCTAATAGGCTCGGCGCATTGGAAAAATATATCCTATAGGTTTGACATAGGACTAAGGTCAGTATGTCCCTATCGAGTATATTAAACTTAATTACTTGTGCCAGCTAGCTCAGAGGCCACTAGAAACTCCTTGACAACAAGGAGGGAGTAGTTTCTGGCAGCCGCAAAACATCACCACTGTGTTTCCCTTTAGAATCAGAACGTGTCCCAGAGTCGTGGAAACCATAGATAACTATTTCACTCAGCTCAGTCGTGCATGCTTAGTTTTCTCCAAGTTACACAGAAAGAAAAAGACGGGCGTTTCAATAAAGGATTTATTGAACAGTCTTGTTTCTGGTGTAAGTAAAATGTGCTGTTACGATCACAAGACAGTATGCGAGATAAATAATGTACAGTGTGAGCAGTAGAAATAAATAATACTGCGAGAGCATTATCTTTTAGTACATATGCTGTTACATTAACAGACTAAAAATGCGAGTACTCATACGATGCGTTGCTAAGCTAGTTCTACCCCAATGTACCTAACCTAGGTGTAGGAAGAGGGAAGAAGTAGGTGAAGTATTCCTTACTATGGTATACTAAGTATGTTAAGTCTAGTATGCCTAGTATGCCAAGAGTCCCTCTAGGTTCTAGTCAGCTCCATACCTGAAGAATGAGAGGTAGGAATCTCTTTGCCAGACTCGAACTCCAACACCCCGCAAGGGAAGTCAGATCACTGGAAGCTGGACTCTCTGCGTGCAGGGATGACAGTGTCTTCTCAGTGCGTCAGGCCGGGAAACTGGCTCCTCTGAAGTCGAGGTCTCTTCTGGTTTACAGGGGCTAGGGAAGGTATATTTATACCTGAGAGCACCTAAGAATGTTAGTATTGACGTGAGTTGGACAGCGAAAGACGTCATGAATGAACCCCCTAAGGAATAATGGTTCATGCATAATATACGAGTCCTTGAAGAAATCAATAGTCCTGGACTAGGGAAACTCCCGCAGCCTAAGGGTCTGTTCTTCATGAACTCGTTGTGACGTTAGGGTGGACGGATGTCAGAGACCATGCCTGTATTTGGAGTGCACGGTTTAATGCCTAAATAAGGGCTGGGATTTTATGCCTATATAAGGGCAGGGCGAATTGTGCCTATATAAGGACATGATACTGGAAAGCCCGTTTATGGATACCCTAAGAGGAATACAACACCCACTCCTCTTTCGTGTGTACGATAATACTAAAATGCTAAACATTTAAAATGCTAAACATTAAAATGGAGTACCGCATATTTCTAAAATTTTTCATAAAACCATTTAAAAAAGGCATTTAAAATACCTATTAGAATGCAAAAGGTACTGTACATTTGAAGCATTGCTTTTCATTACAGGCATAAAGTTCGAAAATAAATGCAATTGGAATGAAATAAGCAGTAATATTTACATGTGACAAAATGATCGATAAGTTTCTCAAAAATCAAAGTCATTTCATGTCAAGAAAATTAATGAACTGGGTTAGACACACAAGATGACTAAGTGTCCGTGGAAGGTCTGTAAAGTCTGTATTATAAGGCTAGTTCTACTTTAAGCAGATTGATGTGCCATTTGTGTTCAAAAAATGAGGAACAAGTTCAATTTTGGTAGAGTTCCAAGTTGTTTAAAAATGAAGGCCAAATTGTCACTGCATCTCTGGAACACTATGCCGAATCAGAGTTAGTTCACGGGTCTGGTGTAAACATGAGATCATCTATTTCAATAGACAAAACATCATCCACTGTTGTTGGTGTTAGTTGGAACACCTCGTGTAGCAGATTAATTGCACAGAGATGGGAAGCACCGCTTTCATCATAGGTTGCCTCAGCAATGTCTGCGTCCGTTACCTGTGTGCCTGTAGATCTTTCTCGTACCTCAGCAGCAGCCGGAAGCGTCTGTGAGATCTCAATGAATGCGGACATCAGGATAGGAAGCCTCTGGGGACAACACAGAGCATGGGCCGTTATCGGGTCCAGCAGAGTATCGACATCCGTTGGCGTAGCTGATGGAAATGTTAGACAGGTGTCCAACACGCATTCTTCACCGCATAGCAGGCATCGTAGAACAGGTAAGATGCAATCTTGCCAGATTGGTCTGAACGACAGGAACCAAGTTGTATTAAGGTCCCGTAGACGAGTCATGCCAAAAAGCTTTACTATTTGCTCACGGCACTTTCGTTCAAGGAGAGCTTTCTCCATTTCGCTCGGAGTGATGTCTGCGAATAGGCTGGCCATAGCGCAATAGCAGGAAGAGAAATAGAATTCCGGCAACAAGTGCTAGAATTAATGGTATGCCACCAAACACTGAATGTGCAAAGTTCGGGATGATTCAGAGTATTGCCTGGAAAGGTGCTAACAGACCTGAGCAGATGCTCTTAAATACATGTACAATTCCAGTTGTATCAGACATGTTGAAGATACGTGATATTTCTACGAAATGTATAGGGCAGTTTGTACGTATTAAAGTCTGTATCTCTGCCGAAGTCCTTGCTATTTGTAGATCATAGGTTTCTTTGGCCGAGGTCAAAGGCACTGTTTGCTGTAAAAGCATGGCTTTCATTCTGCTTAGAGTATCAAATCTTATAAAAGACGTTCAGCGAAGGCCATAGAGGAGACTCCCTGACTGTCTATTGGGGCAAACAATACTTGCATAAAGCAAGTGACCCTGGAGTTGACCGTTACTAGATATGGGATGCCTGGCAGCATTCCGCAGCAGCTCTGATCATTCAACATGAGGTAACTCCCATTAGAAAGTTGTCCAAACGTTGGATTAATCACAGCAGCTGGAGTACCCTGCTGATGGCAAGACAAATTTTCCACTGAACCATTACAAGCCCCGTGCAAGGAAATGTCTTGACATAAGTGAACCACTCAGTGCAAGTTTACAGGTTGAACCGCTCAAAAACACTTCACGATCCCCACTCCAACATCTATATGTATACGGTAAATCCCAAGATGTCTTAATGTATTCCTTACCCAACCTTTCATATTTGCCTGCTTGCATTTGTCTGAGGCAATACTGAAACTGAAAAGTACTCACAGGTAACGTTATTTTGCCATGAATAAGCCATTCTGTAGCTGGTTTTTCTGCCACAGTGAATGGTAACTTTTCCAATTTTTCAATGCTCAGCACTGTATACTTTGCTCCTCTTTGTGCCAGTTCGATCTGTTTATCAGTGAGATTGTATTCTGCAAACAGAGCCGTTGTGTTGATGAAACACCAAGGCACATACCCCGCTCGCAAAGATTGCAGCATCCAGCTTAATAACATAATAGAACATAATTGAGATTGGCCTTGTTGTAACATCGCCAAATCTTGTTCTAGTATGTCGATAGCAGAGGATACAATGCCATCCAATGAATATATTCTGGAGGACAAAGTTGTTAACCCATTGTCGACCAGAGTGTTTTCTCTAAATTAATACGATCAAGTTCACGTATTCGTTCTGCAGCCTCTATCTGTGATACCTTCCAAGCTTCATTATAAGCAGCATAAATGCCGGCATATATGAAATGTTTTTGACGCGGTTTTCTTGGTCCAAGCAAGAATTCCCCAATGTCTGCGTCCTTTTAAGTAAGGTTAAGTGTTGTTTCACATCCTGTAGTGTAGACTTATGCAGCCAATCGAGGCATAATTTTCCTACACTGTATGTTGTTACTACCCCCGGATGTTGTCTTTGGACGTATCTTGGGTCTGGCCTATGAATAGTAAACCCCTGAGTTTTATTCAGGAATCTTTCCTGACAGTTATTCGTGTCTGTGGGCCAGATCAACCATTTTTTCCAAGTAGGATTAGATCTGTTGAGTTGTAGTATATTGTCAACTGTCACCACTGCCTGTGTATCGTTATCTCTGGCAGGTGTTGGTACAGAAGGTGTGTTCATCTCTTTTATCTTGGCTAGTCCAAGACAAGATGTTTGTTGGATGGTTTCATTCAAAAACATTATTTGTTCAGGGATGATGCAGGCTCTAAATAAAGCTTCCATCCCCTGCGCTTGCCAATCTTTAGTACCCCAGACAGTTTGTGTCTATTGTGTCTTTCCAAAAGTCAAAACCCTGTCTAGACAGTTGGGCATTAAATAATGCAGAATAAATCTGTTTTGTATTTGTTAACATAATTTTCAGTCCTGTCTTGTTTACATTTTTATAGTAAAACATTTCTGGTTCAGATGTATTGTATCCTGAAAAATATGGAAACTTACTAGCAAATGTTTTTGAACTACCTTTAGGTGGTGTAGGACAATGTTCCCATTGGTTAAACAAACATTTCTTGGATATGCAGCTTTATGCAAATAATGATGAAAATAGTGATTATAACAGTACAGTTGTTCATAGTCTGATGAACCCTCTAAATATTTATGTTTAGAAAATGCAGCAGATTTTTCTAGGTCAAACATTATATCATTGACAGTCTCAAAGTCCCAATCATCTGAATAGGTACTGGACGTAATTAGATCACTTAGTGAAATTTTAAACAAATGTGGAATGTTCAATTGTTCATTCGGGCCGAAGAAATCATAATCTGTTTTGTCCCACACTATACCATCCTGTATAGGAACAGCTGTGATGTTCACGGATGACAAGTCTCTTGCTTCACGATGGGAAGATTTATGAGGTTTCAAAAGTACGTTCAAGTCTTTTCCTTCAGTGTTCACATGGATACATCTGCCACTTATAAGCACGCTTACAGTTGTTACCAAAGCTAGCCAGAGCAGAAAAACAAAAAGTCCAGATGTAATCCAGAGTTCAATCCATGGAGAAACCAAATAAGTCTTTCAGAAAGTGAAGAAAGTCTTGTACTTGCGGCTTGAATTTCAATGACACTGGCGTCGTTTCAGGTTCACTCGGATCTTCTGAGAACGTATCAAAGTTAATGAAATAGCCAGAAGCAGTTCTGTCAATTGTTGGAATGGCATCAGGATTTGTAGAAATCACTGGAACCAGTTCATCACTTGTTACGTTGGTGTAGACAGGTGTATTTGGACGAACTGTTACTTGGTGTTCAAGAGGGATGAGTTCCATAGCGTTGTTGCTTAGTCCTCCATCTGTTACAGCTGAATTCTCGATTATTAGTCTTTCAGTCTGAACCTCTTGGATAGTAGCGAGAGGAGTGCGTTTGCTACTAGGTCGGAGTCCACGAGGCCTACTATTTAGTATTGGCCACATACTGTGGTTTGATCAGGTCGATGGACACAAATCTTTTCTCCTTTCTTCCAGCAAGGGGCGGCAGAAGTACTGTTCTTGTTCCTTGAACTGTAAGGACAGGTACTGGTTGTCTGTAAGAAGGTCCAAATTCCTTCTTGTCCGCAATTTTTTCTCCGACTAGATCCCCAACTTTTGGAATCCAGACAGGCCTTGCTGGGACAGCCGGTTGATCCCCAGTGGTGGTCGACTGTAGGAATACGTTGCTTTGTTTCGTTCTTAACTTGTTTAAGTCCTGTAAAACAGCCAAACGATCTTTGATATCAAAAGGTTTATTTTCCACCACTGTGCCTACGTGTTCACGGTCTGGTACCCAGATTCTTGTCCCAAATAGGATCTCATATGGAGTGACCCCCCCTAGAGAACTTCTTGGCATATTGTTCAATGAGCGCTGAACCCCACTAAGGTGTTTGACCCACCCATCACCCGAACCTAATACCCTAGCTGTTAAAGACTGCTTTATGTCCCGGTTTTTCCTTTCCACAACCGTATTTCCCTCAGGATGGAATGGAGAGGAGTACCGCAATGCAACGCCCAGACTGGCCATGGCTTCTTTGTAAGCCCGAGAGCTAAACGCAGGACCCTGGTCAGAATGTAGCGTGCCTATTGCGTATGTGCCGATAAAGACTCGCAAATCTTTTATAACAGTTCGAGCGTCAGCTGAGCGCTGAGGCTATAACCATAGGAACCTAGAGCATGAATCCACTGCAACCAAGATGTATTTATAGTTACCGTCCCTTTGCAGGGGACCACAGTGGTCAAGGTAAACACAAGCTAATGGTTTATCTGAAATTAACAGGGGTGTCTGCACAGGACGTTTCACTGTGGAGACTTTCATCTGTTGGCATATATCACATTCTAAAACATAGTTCTTTGTTTGTTTTCTAATGCCAGGCCACCAATATCTTTGCTTCAGTAAAGATACTGTTGCGGAAACACCTGCATGGGCAGAGGCTATCCCTTCGTGTGCTGCTAGGATTAGTCCTAATCTGCGTTCCTTGTTTGGAATTACCCTATCCCCCACTCCAGGGATTCGAGCAAAGGAACGTTGTTCGCATCAATTACATAAGAGTACTTGAGTGGAAACTTTTTTGGTAACGCTGCACTGCTGCCTTTGCTTGAAGCATTGACAGCCAACATTATCTCACCGTCTATTTTTGTTTTTGAACGAGTGATCGCAGCTACGGAAGCCGTTTGCACAGCCCCCTTTGCGGCTTCATCAGCTAATGAATTCCCTGCAACGTGAACGCCATCACGTTGATGACTCAGTGTGTGGATCACGTGAGCCTTTGGTAGTTCGTTTTTCAACTGAACTACTTCTTCCCAAAGCATTTTGTGCTTTATTGTGCCACCTTTCGCATCTTTGAAACCATTTTCAAGCCAGTTTTGTATATAGTCATACGACTGAACACAGTAAAAGGAATCGCACACTATCAGTGTGGGGAATTCTCGATCTGTACTTTCAAGTGCCAGTTTGAATGCTTGTAGTTCAGCTCGCTGAGCTGTACAATCTCCTAGAGATTGTGTTTTAGTGACCATAGGTCTGAAGATGCCATTTCGCATGCAACCTTTAACGATTGCACACGCTGCACTGTAAGCTTGCTTACTCCCTGATGCGGATTGTGCGGATCAGTCAGTGTAAATTATGAATTCGTACTGATCGAGAGGCAGAATTTCAGTAGGCAGAGGACATTCATGTTCATATTGCAGGAATGCTTGTGTTTTTAAATCTGGATCAAAAACATATTCAACATCTGTTGCAGCAAGAGAATTAACCCATTGTATCCATCTTGGATGTAATGTATTAGCATTTGGAATGCTTGCTTTTGTAACCGCTTCTAAAGCCGGTACTGGGGTTACGACAATAATGCGTTTCCCCTGGGCAAAGGCTCTTTCTTTTGCTACAGCGGTTTGAACTGTCAGAATTTTTTCAGTTGAACTGAAGCGCATTTCCGCTTGTGTACACAAATGAGATTTGTATGCTATTGGTATTTTCTCACCCTCATTAAATGTTCAGTAGGTGAATCCGCATTGACCCGAAATTATTCGGATCACCAAATTGCGTTGACTTACGCGTGTTTGTAAGTGATTTGTTGCTAACATGTTAGCCTGGAGTGAACGCAAGATTTCTGTGTGTTCCTGTGTCCAGTTTCTGATCGAAAAATCAGGTTTGATTAATGCGTAGAGCGGTTTAACCCTTTCTGCATAATTTAGAATGCATGTTCTTCCAAAATTTAGGAAACCCAGGATGGATTGTAAGTTTTTTACCGTTTTTGGAGGTGGGAGCAGCGCACACTTTTCTAAAAAGTTAGCTGCCAAGCTCTTGCCTTCACTTGAAAACTCATATCCTAAAAATAGGACATTGGGATGGGCAATTCGGGACTTTTTAAAGTTGAACTTGTAGCCCTCAGAGGCGAAACCCAGTATAATGGTGCTCACCCTGTTCAAGTGTTTTTTCAGGTCATCGTCTGTCAGATATATGTCAGACATAGGACAATGCCTCATTGTCATAAATTTGTAGTAACTCCGTTACCCTCGCTGAGAATAAACCTGGGCTGTTTTTGAACCCTTGTGGGAGTCGACAAAAGTGACGCTGGGTCCCCCATTATGGAGAATGCAGTTAAGTACCTGCTTTCAGGTGCTATGTTTTGACAAAAGAAACCATTTGAGATGTCTAATGTTTTATATTTTTTACGCACAATGTTATTCATTAATGCTGTGCTATGTGCATTTTGCACTGCAAAAGTTTTAGAACAAGTGTTTAGGTGTCTGTAGTCCAAAACTAGACGATATGTATTGTCTGGTTTGGAGACAGGAAACAAAGGATTGTTCATTGAGGAGGTGCATGTTTCAATCACCCCTTGATATTCAAGTTGATCTAAGATCTCCCTGACCTGTTTTTTAGCTTCTTGCTTTATTGGGTACTGCCTTTGTGCAGTTGGTTCATGTTTCAGATGTATTTTATGGTGAGGTGAGTCCTCATCCCATCTACATGATTTTTATACAATGCTGGGGCCTGGGCCATTGCCCATTTCCTGGCATATGTATATTTTAGGTGAATTGGAATATGTTTGGAGAAGGCAGGTATAATAATGTCCTCGCCATGTGGGCACTCCCTGACAAATTGTGGTGGCCAGTCTTTTTCTGCTAGAAGTATGTCATAGCCTCTTGATAGTCTTTCCCAAAAAAGTGCTTTCACCCGTCTAGGTTTGTCTCCCTCCATCCGGAGTGTTATGTCATAACTTTTGTGGAGTACTAACCCTGGTGTCTACAGTCTCTACTGTGATGTACTCATTCAAGTCCACTATCTCCAGAAGTTCCTTCACGGTCTGGCGAACTATTGTGACTTCTGCTGCACTGTCCAGCATTGTCTGAGCCCATTCTCCGTTCTTGAGTTGTGTTCTCCGTATTCTCGGCATGTCTGATCTTCAGACCTGCTACTTTCTTTTTGGAGAATTGAGGTTTTACTTTGTTTTTTGGAGCGTGTTTGTCGTCTTTCGATTTCACGCGCTCTTCTTTATGTTCTGATCGTCCTCTTCTTTCCGAAGTCTGTGATGAGATCTGAAAGGGACGAGAGGAACGTGTATCAGTATCTTGATACCTATCAGGTTTTCTCAAATTATCCCTATTCCTGAGGTTATACCTCCTTTCAGAGGGCTCCTTTTGAGGAGACCTACCTCGGGATTGAGAACGTTTCTCGTTTGATTTTTGTTTAGTAGACTCCCACTTCTTTTTAGAAGATGTAGGAGTTTGTTTTATTGAGTCCTTCTCAGGACTTGATAGTTTCGGCTTCACTGGTCTTCCACCCAAACTCTCTCTGCCTAATTCTGCATAAGATTGTTCTATAATTCTGGGTAGCTCTGTTTGATGTTCTGTAACATCAAATTCCCTTAATTTTTGGCGGATCGCCACTGCTGCTGCCTCCCCTTTAATATTAGATATTGTTGAGACCTGGTCAAAATTTTTCAGTAATTTCATACCTAAATTTAGAGCAGGCTCTGCCCCGTATTCGTTTTGAATTTGTTTTAGGACATCAGGTATTACCACAATTGACGGAATGCCATGTGTTTTAGTATAGATGGCAGCAAAGACTGAGCCCCAAGTGGTGCAGTCTTCCAGTTGTGGTGTGATCCCCATTGGTAATCTGATTGTTAGGATTCTGTGTTTCTCATACGGGCTAGTATTTGGAAATACTGCTTTGATTTGAGTAATTTTTTGAGCTATCCAGAATGGAATTTGCTCACGTTTTGTGGGCATTTTACCCATGACTGCGTATAGAGTCTGTGATGTAATTTTTAGTGTAGTCCCCTGTTGGGGAGTTGGATTTGGAAGGGTCAATGGTGGTCGGACTGTAAAAGTCCACATGACATATTGGACCAATTGTCTGTAGATTTTTATTAACTCTGTGAGTTGAGTAAGTAAGTCCTCGTCTGACATCTCTTCAATGTCAGGATGAGGTGTGTAGCCGGCTAGAATCGGCCATGTTGCTCCTGGTCTACCTAGTGGACCAAGCCTAGTAATGTTTTTGTGATGTTTTAGGGCGCCTTTAAACCAGAGCTGATGCTCTTGGTATGTTAATGGAATTTCTATATCCTCGAAAGGATTGTATTCCTCTGGTGGATCATCTTCTTTCTAGAAGTGAAACATGTGTGTTACTGAATTTGATTCAGGAAATATTACCCATGAATAGAATACCTCTGTCTGAAAGGATTCGTGTGCCTCTATCACGAAAACTGCTCTACCGCCTCTCGGAGGTAGGCCATGTTTTATAAGTTTTAGAGTGATGGCTCTTAAGTTTGGAGCGATGTCTATGACACCCTCCTCGGTTTCATTTAAACCTGTAATGTTAAAGACCGCTGGTAGGGCTGGATCACCCACAGCTACACCGTCTCCGGCGTCTTCAGTCATTTTGTTTTTTTGCAAAATGTGGAACAAGTTTCAAGGAAATAAAGATACGGTGCACAATATTGTGGAACACTGTATCCTTCAACGTTGAGCAAACCAAACAGCTAATATATAGGGTACTGCCCTATGTAGCCGTGGTGGATACTTAACCCTGCCCACTCCAGACGTCTTTTGGAGTATATGGGTAGGGGTCTTGAGAGCAAAGCACGGCTGAGTTACTCAGTATCTAACGTTGAATTACTGCCTTACCAAACCGTTGGGCGCCATGTAGTGTAGCTCCTATTTCCCTAATAGGCTCTGCGCATTGGAATAATATATCCTATAGGTTTGACATAGGACTACGGTCAGTATGTCCCTATCGAGTATATTAAACTTAATTACTTGTGCCAGCTAGCTCAGAGGCCACTAGAAACTCCTTAACAAGGGAGTAGTTTCTGGCAGCCGCAAAACAGAACCACTGTCGAATCAGAACGTGTCCCAGAGTCGTGGAAACCATAGATAACTATTTCACTCAGCTCAGTCGTGCATGCTTAGTTTTCTCCAAGTTACACAGAAAGAAATAGACGGGCGTTTCAATAAAGGATTTATTGAACAGTCTTGTTTCTGGTGTAAGTAAAATGTGCTGTTACGATCACAAGACAGTATGCGAGATAAATAATGTACAGTGTGAGCAGTAGAAATAATTACTGCGAGAGCATTATCTTTTAGTACATATGCTGTTACATTAACAGACTAAAAATGCGAGTACTCATACGATGCGTTGCTAAGCTAGTTCTACCCCCAATGTACCTAACCTAGGTGTAGGAAGAGGGAAGAAGTAGGTGAAGTATTCCTTACTATGGTATACTAAGTATGTTAAGTCTAGTATGCCAAGAGTCCCTCTAGGTTCTAGTCAGCTCCATACCTGAAGAATGAGAGGTAGGAATCTCTTTGCCAGACTCGAACTCCAACACCCCGCAAGGGAAGTCAGATCACTGGAAGCTGGACTCTCTGCGTGCAGGGATGACAGCGTCTTCTCAGTGCGTCAGGCCGGGAAACTGGCTCCTCTGAAGTCGAGGTCTCCTCTGGTTTACAGGGGCTAGGGAAGGTATATTTATACCTGAGAGCACCTAAGAATGTTAGTATTGACGTGAGTTGGACAGCGAAAGACGTCATGAATGAACCCCCTAAGGAATAATGGTTCATGCATAATATATGAGTCCTTGAAGAAATCAATAGTCCTGGACTAGGGAAACTCCCGCAGCCTAAGGGTCTGTTCTTCATGAACTCGTTGTGACGTTAGGGTGGACGGCGCGCCTAAGGCAAGCCCGTCTGCTCCCGTCCACGCCTGGACCGCGCCCAGCGCCAGAACCCCTGGTCCGTGCATCCCCCGCGCCCGCCACATCAACAGACGCCGATACAACGCCAGCACCCTCCACGCACTCAACCCCGGAAAAGATCACGCCTGCTACCGAGCCACCCCGAAGCGCACCCAAGGGCCCTTCACCTGCCGGAACTGCAGCTTCGCCAGCACCCGCCCCGCCAAACCACCGCCCAGGAAAGAACCCAACTACCTCAGATGCATCCTCCTCAACACCCGCTCCGCCCGCTAACACGCCATCGAACTCTGGGACCTTCTCGACTCAACCTCCCCAGACGTCGCCTTCCTGACGGAGACCTGGCTGAACCCCGCTTCAGCCCCCGACAACGCCATTGCCATCCCTGACGGCTACAAGATCACCCGCAGGGACCGCACCAACGGAGTCGGAGGAGGCATCGCCATCGTCCACAGGAACACCCTCAGAGTCTCAACCAACACCGACGTCACCCTCAGCACCGCCGAACACATGCACTTCCAGATCCACACCGATCCCAACACCACCCTCAGAGAAACCCTCATCTACAGATCCCCCGGACCCCGACCACAGTTCAGCGATTCCATCGCCGACTTCGTCAGCACAAACGCCATCGCCTCCACGGACTACATCCTCCTCTGGGACCTGAACTTTCAACTCGAGAACAACAAGGACACCAACTCCACCACCCTGATCGACAACCTCGCCACCCTCGGACTCAGACAGCTCGTGACAACACCCACCCACACCGCCGGACACACGCTAGACTCCATCTTTTCCGCAAGCCCACACGTCTCCTTCAACCACACCTCCGAACCCCACTGCACCGACCACCACTGCATCCACTTCACCTACAGGAAGCCCACCACGCACCACCGCACCCAACAAATGCCTCGCCGCTGCTGGAGCAGAGTCACCGAAGACCAGCTAACCACCACCCTCGCCCTGAGCCCACCCGCCGAACCCTCCGACCCCGACACAGCCGCCCGCAACCTCAGACAATGGATCGACGACTGCGCCAACACCCTCGCCCCGCTCAAGAACCCGCCCAACAGCCACACCAGCAAGAAAGCCACCTGGTTCACCGAAGACCTCCAGGCCTCCAAACGAACATGCCGAAAACTGGAGAAGATCTGGCTCCACCAGCGGACAGCTACGCCGCCCACAAGAGCGCCACCCGCAGTCCCCATCACCTCATGAGATCCGCCAAAAGGGCCTCACTCAAAGACCGCCTAGACAACAACACACAACAGCAAAGAGCTCTTCAACATCGTGAAGGAACTCTCCAACCCCAGCTCCAACACCAACGACATCCCGCCGTCGCGAGACCTGTGCGACTCACTGGCCACCTTCTTCCACCGCAAAATCGCCGACATCCACGACAGCTTCAACACCACGACCGCCCCGGCAACCACCGAGACCACTGCCCCCACGACCACCAACCGCCTGCTCTCCTGGACCAACATCGACGAGGACACCAGCGAGATCATGAACACCATCCACTTCGGTTCACCGCTAGACCCGTGCCCTCACCACGTCTTCAACAAAGCCAGTACAGCCATCGCGCCCCACCTCCGGAAAATAATCAACATCTCGTTCGAGACAGCAACCTTCCCGGAAAGCTGGAAGCACGCCGAGATCACCGCCTTACTCAAGAAACCCAAGGCAGACCCCAAGGACCTCAAGAACTTCCGACCCATCTCTCTGCTCCCGTTCCCCGCGAAGGTCACCGAGAAAATCGTCAACAAACTGACCCGCTACCTCGAGAAGAACAACATCCTGGACCCTTCCCAGTCCGGCTTCCGCAGCAACCACAGCACCGAAACCGCCCTCATCGCCGCCACCGATGACATCAGGACCCTGCTAGACAACAGAGAAACAGCAGCCCTCATCCTCCTGAACCTATCAGCCGCCTTCGACACGGTCTGCCACCACACACTACGAACACGCCTTCACGACGCTGGGATCCAAGAGAAGGCCCTGGACTGGACCACATCCTTCCTTTCCGGCAGAACTCAAAGCGTCCGCCTCGCCCCCTTCCGATCCAAGGCCACCAAGATCATCTGCGGCGTACCCCAAGGCTCCTCCCTCAGCCCAACGCTGTTCAACATCTACATGGCACCCCTCGCCCACGTCGCCCGACGGCACAACCTCATCATCTCCTACGCCGACACCCAGCTGATCCTCTCCCTCACCAAAGACCCTCACACCGCCAAAGCCCACCTCCACGAAGGAATGAAGGCCGTCGCCGAATGGATGAGGACCAGCCGCCTGAAGCAGAACTCGGACAAGCCGGAGGTCCTCATCCTTGGTTCCAACCCTTCAGCCTGGGACGACTCCTGGTGGCCGACATCACTGGGAACAGCCCCGACACCCACCGACCACGCACGCAACCTAGGGGTCATCCTCGACCCCACCCTCTCCATGACTAAGCAGGTCAACGCAGTTTCCTCATCCTGCTTCAACACTCTCCGAATGCTCCACAGGATCTTCAAGTGGATCCCCACCGAAACAAGAAAAACAGTCACCCAGGCCCTCGTCACCAGCAGGCTGGACTACGAAAACGCCCTCTACGCAGGAACGACGGCTAAGCTCCTGAGACGGCTGCAACGCATCCAGAACGCCTCTGCAAGTCTTCTCCTCGACATCCCCCGCCGCAGCCACATCACACCCCACGAGAGACCTGCACTGGCTCCCTGTCAACAAGAGGATAACCTTCAAGCTCCTCACCCACGCACACAAAGCACTCCACAACTCCGGAACAGCCTACCTCAACAGACTCAGCTTCTACACCCCCACCCGCCAGCTCCGCTCCACCAGCCTCACCCTCGCCACAGTCCCCCACAACCGGAAAATGACCGCCGGCGGCAGATCCTTCTCCCATCTCGCCGCCAAGACCTGGAACACCCTCCCCACCAACCTTCGGCAGACCCAAGACCTACTGGCCTTCAGAAGACTCCTCAAGACCTGGCTCTTCGATCAGTAGCATCACCCCCCCCTCTTCCCCCAGCGCCTTGAGACCCTCGCGGGTATGTAGTGCGCTTTATAAGTGACCTGATTGATTGATTGACGGATGTCAGAGACCATGCCTGTATTTGGAGTGCACGGTTTAATGCCTAAATAAGGGCTGGGATTTTATGCCTATATAAGGGCAGGGCGAATTGTGCCTATATAAGGACATGATACTGGAAAGCCAGTTTATGGATACCCTAAGAGGAATACAACACTTGAATTGAAAGTGGCTCTTGGCTACTGTAAAGCGAAGGAACTTACTGTGCGATGGATGAATGGGGACGTGAAAATATGCATCCTCTAGGTCCAACGTGGCCATGAAATCTCCTGAATTTAGAAGTCGAAGTATGTCCTGTAAGGAGATCATTCGGAACGACTGCTTTATGAGATAGGTATTGAGCTCCCTGAGATCTAGGATAGGGCGACATTTTTCAACAGTCTTTCTTACCAGAAAGAACAGAGAGTAGAATCCCTTTCCTCTTTGGGATAAAGGGACTGGTTCTATTGCCCCTTTTAGCAACATTTGTTGGACTTCTAGACGCAGGAGACGGAGATGTGTTTGGAGGAGAATGAACAAACTCCAACGTATGGCCAAATTGAACAATGCTGAGCACCCAACGATCTGAGGCTATTTGTTGCCAATTTTGGAAGTATAGAGAAATCCTGCCCCCTAAAGGTGTTTGATGAGGGGTAAGAACAGTAGTTGGAGCCTGCAAGCCGCTATTGACGTCTCGAAGAATCCTTCCCCTGACGTCCTGCTCTGCCTCTGGGGGCCGATTTTGAATAGGCCGCTGACGGACCTTGTCGCTGATTATACTGCGGACGGTAAGACTGCGAGGCAGGTGTGTAAGAGGAGTATCTATATTGCTGGTACCCTCCTCTATATGAAGGAAGTCCTCTAACCCTTGCTCCTCGAAAAGGAACTTTGCGGTATTCAAGCGTCCTCAGCGACTTCGCCGTGTCTTTCTTTGAGAGCGTCATCCACATGTTTTCCGAAGAGCGCTTCTCCATCGAATGGAAGGTCTAAGATTTTGTTCTGGACCTCTGGTCTAAATGAGGTAGCTCGAAGCCAACCCTGGCGACGTAGAACCGCTGCTCCCGCCAGGGAACGAAAAGCGGTTGTAGCAATATCCATTGCACGATCAATGACCTCAGAGGAGGCCCTCTCTCCCTCCAGGAGGAGCTTTTTTGCTTCGGTTTTACTGTCCACAGGTAGTTGATCGAATTAAGGCAAAAGATCACACCACATCTGGCGGTCGTAGCGGCCCAGAATCGCTAAAGAGTTAGCTGCTTTGACTAGGAGGCCTGACAGAGGAGAATCTCTTGCCCGCATTGTCCAGACGTCTACCTTCTTTGTCCGGAGGTGTAGTTAGAGGAGCTGCTGGATTTTTAGACTTTCGCTGCACTGCCTGTGATATGACCGAGTCAGGTTTCGGCTGACTCACTAGGCAGGCCGGGCTATCCTCTGGGGCTTTATATCTCTTTTCCAATCGAGGAAGCACCGCAACCACCGTGGCTGGGGTCTTCATGACTTTAAGACCCTCTTCCCATACATGATTTACGATAGGAAGGGTTCCCACAGTCTTTTTATAGGGTTCCTTAAAATCATAAGAAAGTCTGTCTGCGCCGAAGGCATAGGTAGATCAAACCTTTTGCCGCCCTTTCCAGCAGATTGTGGAAACCATCAATATCCCCCGGAGGAGAATCCACAGGAACCGGTGAAGGAGAAGGAGTAGGGATAATAAAATCATCCCACTCCCCATGCGGGTCTGGAAGATCCATATCCCCTTGCTCATCATCAGAGGTATCTTGTTGGATAATAGGAGTAGTTGGTGGAGGATCGTCTATTAATTGCAGCGGCGGTGGTGGCACCCACGGGGTGGAAGGCACAAAGGTTAGTCCAGTGGGAACTGAGCCCAGTACGGAGACGAAGATGGTGTTGGAAACCTCAGTTTATAGTCTGACAGAATAAATTGCAAGTCCGAAATCAACGAGGATGGCATACAGACCACCTCCTCTTGATATCCTCTATGGTAGTCCTGGGGAGGATCATAATCCTGTTCCTCTTCATATCCCTCTTCAGAATCCTCCTCCTGGCACTTAACCTGCAGTTCCGAAGGGCTATGGGCATAACCGAAAGGACCGTCATCATCCGAGTCCTCCTCTTCCAGGAGGTGAGAGGGTAGTAGAAGGGTCACCTTGCCAGGTGAAGTGACTTCAGGAGTCACCTGGCGCTGTCTCTTCCTGCAGAATTTTGTATTCCCGTCGCCGAAGATATTGCCATAGATAGCACTACCGTCGACGTTACCGCCGATGTCGTCGACACTGCCGTCGTCGACGCGGTAGTCGTCGTTGCTGTCGCCCGCTTCGCCGTCACTGCCGTCGTCGCCACTGCAGTCGTCGCTTTCTCCTGCCTCCGGACCTGCACCGCACCCGCCAAGCCGAGCACCAGCAGCAACCACCTGAAGTGCATCCTGCTCAACACCCGCTCCGTCCACAGACACGCCGTGGAACTTTGGAACCTGCTCGACTCCACATCACCAGACGTCGCTTTCCTCACGGAAACATGGATGAACGCCTCCTCAGCGCCCGACATCGCCATCGCCATCCCGGACGGATACAAGATCACCCGAAGGGACCGCGCCAACCAGACCGGAGGAGGCATCGCCATCGTCCACAAGAACACCATCCGCATCACGACCAACTCCGACGACACCTTCACAGCCGGCGAACACCTGCACTTCCAGATACACACCGACCCCAAGACCACCCTCAGAGGCACCCTCATCTACAGACCCCCAGGACCACGCACACAATTCAGCGAAGACATCACCGACCTCATCAGCCCGCACGCCCTCCCCTCGGCTGACTACATCCTCCTTGGGGACCTCAACTTCCACCTAGAGAACAACGATCGCAACACCACCACCCTGCTGGACAACCTCGCCAACCTCGGACTCAAGCAACTGGTGACCACCCCCACACACAACGCCGGCCACACGCTTGACCCAGTCTTCTCCTCCAGCAAGGACATCTCCACACCACCGGACTCCACTGGACAGACCACAGCTGCGTCCACTTTAGCTTCAGCAGGATCACCACGCACCACCACCCTCAACAGTTTCCACGCAGAAGCTGGAACAAGATCACCACCGACCAACTCACCACATCCCTGAGCCAGAACCCTCCCGCCAGCTCAACGAACCCCAACCAAGCCGCCAGCAACCTCACAAGATGGATCACCAACTGCGCAGACGACCTCGCCCCATTGCAGACCCCCCCCAGTCAGACCCGGCAACAAGAAAGCATCCTGGTTCACCGACGAACTCAAGAAATCCAAGAAGAACTGCCGGGCCCTCGAGAAAGCATGGCGCAGAGACCCGACTGCAGACAACATGACCACCCTCAAGCACGCCACCCGAAAACACCACCAGCTGATCCACACCACCAAGAAAACCGCATTCAAGGAACGACTGGACAACAACGCCCACAACAGCAAGGAACTCTTCATCATCGTCAAAGAACTCTCGAACCCCAGCGCCGGAAACAACGACATCACTCCCTCGCAAGACCTCTGCAACTCGCTCGCCTCGTTCTTCCACAGCAAGATCGCAGACATACACAACAGTTTCAGCACACAGCCGACGTACCCTACGACCGTTCCAACGTCCCCCACCTCCACCCTCCGAGCCTGGACCCCGATCAACACCGAAGACACTATCCGCACGATGAACTCCATCCACTCCGGATCACCAACCGACCCCTGCCCTCACCACGTCTTCAACAAGGCCGACGCAGTCATCGCACCCCACCTCCGGGACATCAACACCTCCCTCGACACCGCCACCTTCCCAGAGAGCTGGAAGCACGCCGAACTCAGCGCCCTACTGAAGAAACCGTCAGCGGATCCCACCGACCTCAAAAACTACCGCCCCATCTCGCTCCTTCCTTTTCCTGCCAAAGTCATCGAGAAGACCGTCAACAGACAACTGGCCGCCTTCCTCGAGACGAATGGATCCCTCGACCACTCGCAGTCCGGCTTCCGGGCCAACCACAGCACCGAGACCGCCCTCATCGCAGCCACCGACGACATCCGAGCCCTGCTCGACAACGGGGAAACAGCGGCCCTCATCCTCCTGGACCTCTCCGCAGCGTTCGACACAGTCTGCCACCGCACCCTAGTGCAACGCCTGAACAACGTCGGAATCCAAGAGAAGGCACTGGAGTGGATCATCTCCTTCCTCGCCGGAAGAACCTAGAGAGTCCGCCTCCCCCGTTCAGTTCCGAGGCCACCGAAGTCATCTGCGGCGTACCACAAGGATCATCACTCAGCCCCACCCTCTTCAACGTCTACATGAGCCCCCTCACAGCCATCGCACGCCAACACAACCTCAACATCTCCTACGCCGACGACACCCAGCTGATCCTCTCCCTCACCAACGACCCCACAACCGCCAGAACCAACCTACATGAAGGGATGAAGGACGTAGCCGAGTGGATGAGGAACAGCCGCCTGAAACTGAACTCAGATAAGACGGAAGTCCTCATCCTAGGATCATCACCCTCCGCCTGGGACGACTCCTGGTGGCCCCCTGCCCTGGGCAACGCACCCAAACCAACGGACCACGCACGCAACCTGGGCTTCATCCTGGACTCCTCCCTCTCAATGACCCGACAAGTCAACGCCGTCTCCTCGTCTTGCTTCAACATCCTACGCATGCTGCGCAAGATCTTCCGGTGGATCCCCACCGAAACCAGGAAGACGGTCACCCAGGCCCTCGTCACCAGCCGACTGGACTACGGCAACTCCCTCTACGCCGGAACCACAGCCAAACTACAAAAAAGACTCCAACGCATCCAGAACGCCTCAGCTCGACTCATCCTGGACATCCCCCGACACAGCCACATCGCCAGACACCTGAGAGACCTGCACTGGCTCCCCGTCAGCAAGAGAATCACGTTCCGACTCCTCACCCACGCACATAAAGCTCTCCACAACCAAGGCCCCAGATACCTCAACGACCGTCTGACCTTCTACACTCCCACCCGCCAGCTACAATCGACCAACCACGCCCTCGCCGCCGTCTCCCGCATCCGAAGAGCCACAACGGGAGGAAGATCCTTCTCCTACCTGGCTGCCAAGACGTGGAACTCCCTACCCATCCACCTCCGCCTTACCCAAGACCACCTCTCCTTCAGGAAGCAACTCAAGACCTGGCTGTTCGAACAGTAGCGGGCCCCCCCCCCCCAAGCGCCTTGAGACCCTCCGGGTGAGTAGCGCGCTATACAAATGCTTGATTGATGGTTCCTTGGTCCACCCTGGGGGGTTCTGCTCCAGCCCGTGCCCTTTTAATCGGTTTTCACCTGTCGAGTCTGCGATTTGATAGAGAGAGCTCTTATGAGCACCACGGACACTCCCGCCATTACACACACTAGACACGGAAGGACACAAGTGATCCTTACTTGCCATGTGTGTTTGAGTACCCGCAGAACACAACTCCAAGCCCCAAAAACTTAAAGGCCCACTCAGGATGTGCAACGAAGGGCAGTCGTGTGCTCTCGTTTAACAAATCACTGTTCACAGATCACTTTAACCAGCTGGTTTAAGTGAAGCAACCGAATACTACAAGTTCCAGAATGCACCGATTTGTGACACGAAAGCCGATGTCTCAAGGCATGGTGTCATGTCAGCAACTCTTCCAAACCTCAGAAGACAGCCTACATGGCTCTGGGAGCTGCTGCTGGCTGCGGTGAGAAGTGGGGGGGGGGGGAGGGGGGGGGTTCCTTGCAGTCACGTCTTCATGACAATGGGGAGGGGGTGGAAAAGGGAAGGGGTGTTTAACAATGACCTGTCACAGGCAGGAGCCGCGGGATTAGCTTGAAGTCCTGTGAAGAGGCCTAGCCACGGAGGCCCTGAGGGGCAGGATGACAGATGGGGGAGGTGTGTGCCCACGGGCTGGGGCATGCCCCCCCTTCCAGGGAAAGGTAATGCAAAAGTCTCTCTTCACCCCAAGGCCCTTCTCAAGGGTGGGCCGTATAGCCAAGCACCGCAGCTTTCTTCTCGGCACCCTTTTTATTTCACCACAACTTGAGCAATGCAAGACAAAGTAAAACAAATACATGGAAAATGCAAGTATCCGGAGAGGCCTTCCCTGCCTAAGGGGCTGATGGCTCAGCGGACAGTGGGACTGTGTGTGACCCCATTGTCACAGCAGGGCCACTCATTCGATCAGCCTCCTGAGGATGAAAGCCTGAGTACCTTTGAGGTGTAATAAACATCTGTTATACTGTGCCAAGAAACCCTCGGACGGGGGCGCACGTTAGACATGAGACAAGCATTGGCATAGCCAATAGGTCTCGCTTTTGGGACCTTATAAGTATTTAGTTAAGGAGCACAATATCCTTGGTGCAACAACATCAACTGTTGCATGGCTAAACACTTATAAGGTCCCCAAGGCGAGACCTATTGGCTATGCCAATGCTTGTTCTTGTCTGCCATGATGAAAAGGGAACAGACCAAAATAGAGTAATTTTTGAAAAATGTAGCTGAAGAATTCTCTCAAAAGTAGTAAAATAAGGAATAACTGAGCAGAGCTCAGTGGAGATTACCTAGCACAACGTGCGGTAGAAAATCTGAAGGTCTGAGGTTCTCGCAGGAGGGTTCCAAGGGGTGAGGCTGATCGGATTGGTTGTTGATTTTATTTGGTCTCTTTTTACAAAAAGAGGTGGATAGGTTACAAAACTGGAATGGGCCTAGGCCTGGTTTCTAGTTTGTAATAGCTTTGCATTGCTATTTTTATATACCGGGGACTCCCATCTCGACGACGGATTCAAGCATGTGAATCTATGAAAGTTCCAATACTGGAGTAAGCAAGATTAACATTTTACACTGCAAGCACTTTCAAGGTCTTCCACGTCAGTAAAGAGTAGAGTAACCAGTCATGGTTATGTCTGGCACTCTAGCAACTGCAGACGTGCATTAGTTATGGAAAACATTTTTCTATTGGAGACAAGTTACTTCCAATAGATGACCCTGGGTGTTCTTCACTCCCAGTGTCTTGGATCAGAGCTAGCAGTGCACCCAGAAAGCACAGTCATGCCCAAGCACGGGTTACCTCTGGGCCACAAGTGAAATACTAGCATTAACATATGTTTATTTTGTAACAGTTTACCTTTTGAGTGAGACTATTTAGCACTATCACAGTCAAGGCTCCATTTGTGATGTTATTTACATTAGGCTGTTTTTAGAGCATTTTTTCTCGTGCAGGATTCATTCTCCCCCCCCCCCCCCCTTCCTACCTTCGTACCTCACCTCCACTCACACACCTCCTCGCATGTTGAATACACGGCCATTCCTCCCCCAACTGGCTGATGTAACCACATGGCTGCAGTCTCAATCCACACTCAAAACCCACCCCCGATGAATAATAAGAGTACTTGGTATAGGAAGAGTGTGCTCTCTCGGCCAAGAAGGGCAAGAATCCAAACCTATACTTGCCCTTTCATCTGCAATGTTTCAGAAACAAATGCAATGCTTACTCGAAAATGCTGTCTGTCCCCTGCCTCTTTTTAGGTCTCACTTGAGCTGTGCTGTCGCTTGCAAGATCTTTTGTTTACTTACAAGGGGCTTAGAAGGCGCCCATTGCTTACCATTGGTTGACTTAATAATCACTCACATTTCCTTGCTTCTCTTTGGTCGGTGTGTGCCTGCTTCACTGCCTCTTCGTGTATTTGTTCCTGATTGGAGACGTACAACTGTCTCTTGAATTCAAGTAAACTCTAGTCGCAGACAAAAAGCTTAAAGAAGAAATCCACCCTTGGGCACAGTCTTGAAGTAGAGGAGTTACCCATCAGAGGCACATATTCTAGCAACACATTTGGGGTACAGACGCTCCTTGAAGACCAAAGTTGGTATAAAATGCTGACTGAAGGATGCTAAAGCAAACCAAAGTCCTGCCTTTTTGAAAAGTTCAATAGCTTCTTCAATCTCAAAATGTGTTCCCTTTCTGTACAGTTTTGCCATGGTACAGAGTCATGAAGTCGTAGGTCACAGGAGTTTTAAGTGAGTCATAATAGCAACAAGACTGGGCTTCCATCTTTAGAGGGGAAAAGGCCTGGAGAAAGCCAGCATCCAAGCACTGTGAACTGATGTTCTTGGATGACACAGGAGGATCTGGGGTAGATCACTGGCAGGGTTTGGCATACTCTGCCTACTTAGAGTCTGCTCTGTAGAAAATGGACAGCAGTGGATCGGGGACACCGGTCGGGGGTCAGAAGTGTGACCTATTGTGAGATAGATTGTCTACAGCTCTAGAGGGCCAGCTGGAATACCAGATAATGTTCTGACCCAGCAGATGAACCGAAACTAGAGTTGCTGGTTGACAAGAAGGGGCTAGGAGGAGAAATGGTTCTTAGGTGTACATCCAAGTAGGCACAAGCTGGATTAGGGCTTGAGGTTCAGGAATTGGCAGTGTCACTAATACTCCGTTTTACATTGGAGCATCCAAGGAATCCAATCTGCAGAATGGGGAAGTAAAACTTAAACGCTGAGGGGAGCGGATCCCTGATCAACCTGCTTGTTGTCCAACAGATCAGCAGAATTACCTGCCTGCACTGGAGCTCATCAACCCTGTAAGAAGAACACCGCAAGGAAAGTCCAAAGGAGAAAATCCAAAGCGAGAGAAGCAGGTTCCAATTTACTGCAATTGGTTTGTAAAATAAACTATTGTTGCACGCGTATGCACAGTGAATGTTTGGGAGGGGATAACAGGATTTTATGCACACGTGTACCAGTAGGCAGAGCTCTGAATGAATAGTTTACCTGTCGGTGTAGCTTGAAGACTTTCTGGATTCACTATGCTGTGCATTATTCCGCGGTCTAGATGTTGTGTCCGGAATCGTAGTCTCTTTTCTGTTTTTGTTTTTTTGTGTGTAGCCCAGGTGGGCGTCGACGCCCCACCATTTGGTGTTCTCCCGTGACGTCGGCGCACTTCCTCCGGAAGCTCCCACCCTTGGGCGCCATCTTCGGATTCTTTTTTTCTTGTCTTGTGCTTGTGTTAATCCTTTTACCCTTTTGAAGGTGTTTTCCATTTGTTAGTCCCATCTTCCTCCGGTCTCATCTTTCTGGTGGAGGCGGGTGGGTTCGCTAGTGAATCTAGAAAGTCTTCAAGCTGCAAAACTACACCGACAGGTAAGAAACTATTCGTTTTGCAGCGTGAATCTTTCTGGATTCACTATGCTGTGCATAGACTTTGTAGCAGTTTGCTATGTTTGTGGCGGCTGGGTGGAAGATGAGCGTTGGTTGTTGAATATATGTTGAAGCACTTTTTGACCTACTTGTGCTTCTTTGTTCATCTGTATATCCACGTAGTAGTGCTTAGTGAACGTGTGCACTGAAGCCCATGTTGCTGCCAGGCAAATGTCTTGGATAGGTGTGTTTGCTAGGAAGGCGATTGTTGCTCCCTTTTTCCTGGTCGAGTGAGCCTGAGCTGCTCCCTGTAGCTCTTGGCCTGCCTGTTAGTGGCAGTATTGAATTGTTTGTGCGATCCATCGTGCGATGGTATTCTTAGTCACTGGTCTGCCCAGGAAACTGCTTGCGAAGGACACAAAGAACTGCTTTGTCTTTCTACAATCCTTAGTCCTTTCGATGTAATGCATTACTGCTCTTCTGGCGTCCAGAGTGTGCAGTGCCCTTTCAGCGCTGGTGAATGGTTTCTTGAAGAAACTGGGAATTTGTATTGTTTGGTTTATATGGGACCTGGACACCACCTTTGGCATGAAGTGTGGGTCCGTCCTCATTACCACCCTGTCATTGTGAATCTGAATGTAGGGTTCTTGTAGTGAGTGCCTGCAACTCGCTCACCCTACGTAGCGAGGTAATCGCTACCAGAAAGGCAGTCTTTATTGTGAGCATATGTAGCGATGCCTTGTGAATGGGTTCGAACGGTGCTTTCATAAGCTGTGTTAGAACTACATTGAGGTTCCACGCAGGCGGTGGCATCCTCTTTGGCGGTGCTATTCTTTTGGCTCCTTCCAGGAATTTTTTTACTACTTGAGATGTAAAGAAGCATTTCCCTGTTTCTCCTCTTGTATAGGCTACTATTGCTGCCAGGTGCACTCTTAGAGAAGTGCAGCTTAGGTTACTTTTTAGTAAGTGTAAGTATTTTAGTGATTCTCCTGTGGAGCTTCTTGTTGATGCACCATTCAGTGAATCTCTTCCATTTTGCAGCATAGCATTTCCGTGTGGTGGGCCTCCTCGCTTCTCGCAGTACTGCCAGCGTGCTTTGTGGAAGCTTGAGGTGAGCGAACTCTAAGTCTTCAGGAGCCACGCTGCTAGGCTGAGGCTCTCTGGTTCTGAATGGAGTACCCTTCAGTTTTGCAGCGAGAGCAGGTCTTATCTTTTTGGGAACTTGTGTGGTGGTCCCTGTGCCATTTCCACGATCTGTGAGAACCAGGACTGCCTGGCCCACTGTGGTGCTACCAGAATTAGCGTCATGTTGCTTGTTCTGCACTTGCTGAGCACCTTGTGCATCAGCGGTATCGGTGGAAAAGCGTAGGCAAATGTCATTGACCAGCTCATCCATAGGGCATTTACTTGGGATTGATGGCCTGGCTGCCTGGATGCGAAGTATTGGCATTTTGCATTCTGGTGTGTTGCAAACAGGTCTAGTTGTGGGGTCCCCCACTTCTTGAATAGTTTTTGCGTCTCCTGCGGGTTGAGCTCCCACTCGTGTGAGATTGACGTCTGTCTGCTCAGTCTGTCTGCTTCCACATTGTCCTTCCCTGGCAGATGTATTGCCAGGAGGTCTATTTGTAATGGAATTGCCCATTTCCATATCTGTTGCGCTAGATCCGACAGTGCCACTGACTGTTCCTCCCTGCTTGTTGATGTAGCACATAGTTGTGGTGTTGTCTGTTTATACTAACACCCTTTGCCCGTACAGCTGTTTCTGGAACGCTTTTAGTGCAAGGAACACGGTCTTTAGTTCTAGGTAGTTGATGTGTTTGACGGCATCTGTTTGTGTCCATAAACCCCTTACTTTGAGCAGGTTCATGTGCGCTCCCCACCCCATTTGGGATGAGTCTGTTGTGATGGTCACTGTCGGAGTTGGTGGTGTGAATGGCTTTCCCATTGTTATGTTGTCCTTGTTCCACCATGCTATCTCTTCCTGCACTGCGTGCGTTACAACCACTAGATCTTCCCAACTCCCTGTAGCCTGTGACCACTGCTGTTGCAGCCATTCCTGGAATGGTCTCATGTGTAGTCGAATATTGGGGACTAGGTGTATGCAGGACGCCATCATCCCCATGAGCTTGCTCACCGTCCTCACTGTCAGACGTTGCCCCTTCTGGTATTGGCGAGTCTCCATCAGTGCGAAGGTTCTCTTTTCGCTGGGGAACACTCTGCCCTGAATGGTGTCGATTTTTGCACCCAGGAAGATCTTCACTTGCTCTGGTTCTAGCGACGACTTCCCGCTGTATCGAGAAGCCTAGTTTTGACAGCGTGTGCATGACCTTCTGAGCATGTAGTTTGCATTGGTTGTAGGAGTTCGCCTTCACCAACCAGTCGTCTAGGTAGGGGTATACATGTATTCCCTGCCTCCGCAGATGTGCTGCTATGGCAGCTAGGCATTTTGTGAAGACCCTTGGCGCGGATTTTAGGCCGAAGGCTAGGACCATGAACTGGTAGTGCGTCTTGCCGATGGTAAATCTCAGTAGAGGTTTGTGTTTTTGGTTCATGGGAATGTGTAGGTAAGCATCTTTGAGGTCTATTGTGGACATAAAATCCCCGTGCCTTATCTGAGGTATAACCTCCTGTAAGGACGTCATTTTGAACTTTTGAGTCTTTATGTATTTGTTTAGGAACCGTAGGTCCAGTATGGGCCTTAACGTTTCGTCTATTCTTGGTACGAGGAAGTAGTTGGAGTACACTCCTGTGCTTCTTTCCTTGTATGGTACGTTTTCTATGGCCTGTTTGTGGAGAAGTTCCTGTGCTTCCTGCCACAGTAGTGATAGCTCTTCTACTGAGCGGGTCTTGTTGGTTGGCCTCCTGTTTGGTGGCTTTTTTACCAGTTCTATGCAGTAGCCGAACTGTATGATGTGGAGTATCCATTTGTCCGTTATCTTCTCCCACTCCTGGAAGAAGTGTTTTAGTCTGCCTCCTACGGGTGTTACATGATCGTAAATTTGTAATTGTTGTTCGTGTCTTTTGTTGTGCTGCGCCACTAGGGATGTTGTGAGTGCGGGCACGTATGGTACTGTGGAGTCACTTGGGGGCGGGTTGCTGGCCACCTCTCCTTGTCCGTCCTCGTCCGTTTGGTCGGCTTCGAAAGGACTGCCCCCTCTGTTGGTTCTGCCAGCCTTGTTGCTGCTGACCCTGTTGCGCCTGGCCGCTTCCCTGAAATGTTTGCTGGAAGGCCTGGTGTGATGTTCCCGGCTGGTTCCCTCCTCTGCCATTTGGTCTTCGTGAGGGGGTGCCCCTTCTCATCCCTCTGAACTGCAGTGCTCCCATGGACCTTGCAGTTTCGTTTTCTTTTTTGAGCTGTGTCAGCGTCTCGTCCACGGGCGTGCCGAACAGCTTTTCCCTGTTGAAGGGTAAGTTCAGGATGTTGTTCTGTACTTCCGGCTTGAACCCAGAGATCCTCAGCCAGGCATGTCTCCTCTCTGTTACTCCGATCATCATCAGCCTGCTTGATGTGTCTGCTGCGTCCAAGGCCGACTTCAGGCAGGTGTTGGCCATATTCTTGCCCTCCTCCACCAGGTGCGCCGCTCTTTGCTGGTGTTCGGTCGGGAGTAGTTTGAGCAACTGCCCAACTTCTTCCCAATGCTGGTAGGCATACCTGTTTATAAGGGCATTGGAGTTGGCAATGCGCCAATGGATTGCCGCATTCCTCTCAATTTTCCTCTCTGTGAGGTCTATTCTTTTGCTCTCCTTGTCTGGAGGCGGTCCAGAGTTTGTGGCAACGTTGGCCCTCTTCCTGGCTGTTGCAGTTATGATTGAATCAGCCGGCACAGATCCCTGGATATATGGTGGATCTTTAGAAGAGTTTGTATTTTTTCTCTGTCCTGGGGGTGACCGATCTGCAGGTAGATGGCTCCTTGAAAGCCTCCCTGCCTTGGTCTAGTACACCTGGGAGCATAGGAAGGAATTGGCTCCTAGTTTGAGTCGGCAGCAGTGTCTCCAGGAGAAAACAGGCCTTGGGCTTTTCTTCCTCCATTTCCACCCTATAGGTTGCTGCAGCGTTCCTGACGACCTGGTTGTATATTCCAATGTCGTCCGGCGGCGAAGGCCTCGACGGATACGTCTCCACGGCCTCTTCTGGGTTTTCGGCGTCGAGATCCTGCCAATCCAGGTCCTGAGCCTCTGAGGGTGTCGAGCTGAAGTGCGTCTGCTGTTCGTCGTCGCCCTCAGTGTAATAATACAGGCCCTCTTCGTCCTGTTGCTCCGACGGTTCGGGAGTTTTCGGCGGATCGGTGGCGTCGAACTCCTCCTGGGCTTCTGCTTCGACAACTGTCGAGGGCTTCGAAGGGATGGTGTATTTACTCATCCGTTCGTCGAAATCCTTCTTCCTTTGGAGGATACTGGTCATTTCGGCCTCGAGCCTTCTTTTCTTCCTCTCCATCTCTGCCGCTTGTTCGGCGTCGAGAGTTTCGGCGGTTCTCTTAGAGGTCGTGGATGTTGACATCGAAGTTGCCGTCTGCTCTTTCCCCTTCTGCGTCGAGTGCGGCTTTTTCGGAACCATGCTTCGACGACCTGGGTGTCTCTAGAGCTTTCGCCGACCGGGAGTCCTTCTTGAAGTATCCGCTGGGCTGTTTGTCCGTGGACGCAGCTGTGGTCGTCGATTGCTTCGACGCCAGTGCTCCTTTCGAGGACTTTGGCTCTGCTTTGAGAGTGTCGGGGTTTTAGGGGTCGACGTCTCTTACCTCCTTCCTTGGTCTGTTATCGGTCTCTACGACCATGCAGTCCTCTGGTCCCTCGGCGATGTTGTCCTCTTCCCCGCTGGAGAGGCCCAGGTCCCGCAGCGACGGAGGTGGTCCTTGCCCCTGCATGCTGTAGTTTGCTCTCCTCTGTCTGTCCCTCACTCTGAGGGTCTTGGGGGCGAATGCCGAGCAGGAGTTGCAGTCGGTACTTTGATGGTCGATCGGTAGGCAGAGGTTGCAGACTGGATGCTGGTCCTTCTGCGCGAACTTGTGGTGGCAGTTTCGGCAAAATTTGAATGGTGTCTTGTCCATTCCCGCGCTCAGGGAGCCCCCTGTGTGCGCATCCTCCGTCGGACGTCGAAGTTCTCTACTCCTCACCAACTTTGTCATCCCGGTTGTATGTTTTGTCTTGTGATGAAGAAACTCCAATTTTCTCGGTTCTTTCTGCTTTTCTTTCTTCTTTTCTCCTCTTCCAACTCTGGAGCTCTTCACGACGATCCAGACCCAACGGCGGAAAAAAGAATCTGAAGATGGCACCCAAGGGTGGGAGCTTCCGGAGGAAGCGCGCCGACGTCACGGGAGGACACCAAATGGTGGGGCGACGACGCCCACCTGGGCTACACAAAAAAAAAAAACAAACAGAAAAGAGACTACGATTCCGGACCCAACCACTAGACCGCGGAATAATGCACAGCATAGTGAATCCAGAAAGATTCACGCTGCAAAACTATATATTCAAGAAGCAGTTCAGTTCAGCCACAGCAGTGGTTGAAAAAGGTACCATGCCATACAACAAACATTTGAGGACCTAAAATGCAATTGGTGCCATTACATAATGGCGAAGGGTTGTTTAAATGACGCAAGTTTCTGGAATTTCTATCACCTACGGTAATATATTTTTGGGGGAAAAGGAAGACACCTTTCTATGTCTATTTTGTAGACTCAAAAAGTAAGACCAACCCCCTTGGCTGCCCAGACATACCTTCACCATTATCTTTGCGCCTCAGCGTTGCTTTCTACATAGACAAACCTTTACTCGATAGAAATCGAGTACCAAAAGGCAGTGTTAATTCTGTCTTACGTACAAGGAAATAGCTTTAAATGAGATGAATGCACTTCGAAATTGTGACTGTCTAAATGTAATATAAAGTTTTAATTTAGCCAACCAACATTTTTCTACCTTTGGCTGCCAACTTACAGTAACATCTGCAAAAGAGGACGGGCATCTAAGGCAAGGTTTGTATCCTTACGTACAAGTTGTTCATACTGTACACATGATTCATTATCAAACCCTTCAATATTAGGGTGAATAAGGAAATGCGGTGAACTGTGCGCTTCGGTTTCATTACAGATAGTGCTTCCACTATAAAATCATGCAGACATTTGCCAAATTTAAAATTTTGAAGCTATTAATGCTACGAGAATATTCCCTGATTTTATGCACCTACTATTAAGTACACGAACAAGACTGACGATTTTGCTCTTAAAATTGATGTACACTAAAAAACTGCTACATGGGAAAAAATAATCTTTGGTAAGCTATTGTGCAAATTTAAATACTTCTGAAGCATCATGTAGTAAACTTTGATGGAAGCATGTCAATATTTAAAATATATATGTACATAAAAATGAAAAAACAATAAGTAAAACCATTGAGTACAACATGAAAGTACATTAGGGGGACCAACAAAAGCCATAAAAGTGCACGTCCTTTATTTGATGCAGATTTACAACTTCAAGAATTTGCAAAAGTAGACCTGGGAACTGTACTAGCAATTTTTGGCAAATTCTATATTTGCTCATGCGTACATTGCCCATACAAAAATCTGCTGATCAACTTTACTTTGCCTAGACAGTTTTTTCCCCACCCGCGAAACATTTCTTCCCGCCCTCCTTAGGTTAAATTTCCAACCTTTAACAGTGTGGAAAGAGAAGTTGGCGAATACTCGAAATTGTTAAGTCTGTGGGTGTGCACAAACTCCGCATTCGAAACCTGAAAGTACCGCTTTCGGCACATCTCCATTCATTGCATGTATGTAGGAGCCAAAAAAGAAGTCTTAAAAGTTGGCAAAATCGAAGGAATGGTCGAAGCCAAACCATGATACGAGCCCTAAAAAAGGTAAACCAAGGCATTTATCCAAGTTCTGAAATTAGCTGAAATATACAAAAAAATGATAGATGGAATGCTTGAATTAATCTCCACCACTGGTAATGACTCAGGGACGCATTCCAGTTCACTGTTATTTTACACATCATGCCACCTCAGTTTGGATCCAGCCATATGGAAATCAGATTTGGCCCAGCTCCAATAGGAACAGAAACCGGTCTTGGGTAATCATGCGACGGTTCAGACAGGACCTTTACAGTTCGGGCTGGACTGCTGAAGCAGGAACCAGAATGATTTGCATATGGCTGGGCAAAACAACGTTGGGCGGGAATGCTACCCCAACGCATTGCCAGTGGTTAGACCTAGTGAAAGCAATACTCCCCATCACCTTTTGAGCGCTCGAGAAGGAGAATGCTACCATAATTTGTCACCTCTTTGTTTACTCAAAAATCAATAAAATTGATTATAAAAAAAAAAAAATTGTCACCTCTTGGCATGGCACCGAAGGGAATAGTTTTTTTTGTTTTAAAGAGCAAGCAGATTTAAGAAGCGTACAGTTCTCTGGACTAGCAGCAATGAAAACAAATCCAACACCTTTGTCTAAACTACTGTAATGTTAGACACAAGAAAATACAAGCTGATCATGTATTACTATATGCACATTTCAACAATTGTTTTGCAGGACAAAACTGTCTAGGGTTACATTACCTACCTTTGGTCCATTTTGTCAGCAGTTTAATCTGTGAATTCTCTCCCATGGTGCATCTCTGCACCCTAGGCACCGCGCGGAGTAGGGTGAATCATTTACTAAGTGCAAGGGGCTGCCGGATAGGAGTTGGTGCAGTGTCCTCTCCATTTGATATCCCACTCTGCAGGTCAGTTACAGGTGTCCCAATGTCCATTTTTGTCTTCCTACTCCCACATCGAAGTTCCTAATCCGTTGCAAGTTGTTCTAACCCACTATCAGGAAGTATGTTACTATCCAAAAACATCAGCATGACAAAAGGAAGCACTCGTAGTCATAACATTCACCTTCAATATCCTAAACCCCACACCAGCTTCTCCGAATCCAGACAGGATCAGATGATTCTTAGGTTATCCTTCATGGGACCAGGGGATTTCCTCTCATGATATCAGCACACAGATTATGTTCTTGCCATGCACCACCAAAGGGTGAATTGGTTCAGGAAGCACTGAAGATGGGAGCCCAAGACAGGCCGGAACAGCCGGAGTGACCCACTCGTCCGGTCAGGAAAGTTGCGAGTCGTCTTCCAGTTTAGCGAACAGAAGAAACCCACTATCTCGTAAGCTCAAGCTGAATTTAAACAGACAGTTAGAACTAGCAGCTCTAGCAGGGTTTGTATTCCTCTCAAATGCAGCAGTTTTATTTACATCCTATTAAAATACCATGACACTACACAACATGAAACCATATCATGCAGAGAACAGCAATGGTTTGTCCACACCATGCAAAGAACAGGAAGCAAATCTAGGTAGCCACAGTACACAGAAGAAATTGTTCTATACACCAGCACACTAATTCACACATCCACATAAAAAACATAAGGCTCCTACCTCCAGTGTCTCTAGATCTACGCAGATATTGCAAAGACTGGAAGCAGCCACACGTCATTCTTCAAAGCACAAACGAACAACTCAGAAGGCTTGTTCCATTGCTACACTGCAATCGCGATTCTCAATGCCTCACCTGGGAACGACATCACATACACAAAGTGGGCCAACAATCACAAAAGTCTAAACGGTTCTAAAGCTTCAGATATTAATGTTATTGCAACAGCAATATCTCAAAACGTATCTTATTATGAAGTATCATAGCTCCTGGTAGCAGACGTGTAGTATCGATGAAAGTAAGGGCAACACAGTAGACAGTTCTGGGGACTCAGTTTGTTCTGTGATGCGCAGCACGCTGGGAGGGAATATGGCACACTACACTATCCCTGCGCAGAGCCATTATGGCGGGCACAACAGTACAAATCAGGAGTTTTTACCTGTATGCAGCTTACCAATCTAAATATGGACAGTGCGTAGACTACTTGCGAAGGGGGGTGGGGGTCCTTTTACCAAAACCAATTGGTTAATCTCTTCCCAGACATCTCTTGTCTGGCGAGAAGCAACCCTGTCCAAACAAGGGCCAGTGACAGCTTAACAGTATGAGCAGCATGTGCAAAATTACTACTGCTCCCTCAGTGTCCGGCTCGAAGAGAACAGCAGCAAAGTAAGAAATGTACACGCAAGCAAACCCAAAAAGCAAGACATACAGAAGTAGGGACACGTAGCCGACCACAGAACTAGCACAGTAACGGTCAATATCGGATTTCAAATATTGGGATGGACAAACTATAAAGCGCAACTACCGTGCAAATCACTTCGCCAAATAAAGGATTAAAAAAAAAAAATGAATAGACCACACTGAAATTTAACACTGACACAGGCATAAGATAGAAGAGCCCCTGCATTTAAAAAGGATGCTAAAAACCTGATGCAGCGAAAAGGACTGTGCACAATACTTGGGTAAATTCCAATTTTGGAAACACCTCTGCAGCACATTAATCATTCGGGGGGGGGGGGGATCACTTTTTTGCATAGAGGAGTTACGGGACACAAACTTGAGTAAATAATTAAGGATGCAGAAATACATCTACGCCAGTATAAGGAATTTATTCATTGTGTGATTCTTACCTTTACTAACGCAGCTCACCTTCACACTACACTTTCATGCCCTAGTCCCCTGAAATCCAGCAAGCGCCATTTGCAAAGAGGACAGAATATCTGGGAATGCCCAGGGGACGGAGCTAGCATTCTTTACAATTGCTAAGGCCCACGCTGTACAACCTGGGTGAGGTTTCAGCTAACACAATTTTTAAAACCGTGCACAATGAACTTCACCATATCCAAGAATGTCAGTGCATGACTGATGGGGCCAGAATGCAAATTCCTCGCTATTAGGCGGATGTCCTTCCTCTCTGCGACCTGCCCCACAGGCAGTTGTTCCATCGGCTGCTCTGTAATTTTACACGCTGAGCCAGGAGGCAGCCAAAAGACACGTCTACCTGCTATACAAAAAGACATGGTCTCATTGGAGACCTTGTGGTGCTAGTGACCCTGAAACCTATACCAGTAGCAAATTGGAGGAGTTCTGAGCCTTCAGTAGGCTAGGCCCATCCCAGTGTGAATGATTTGCAGTGCGCCTTGACTAAATACCCAATATGTAGTCCAACTGGCACTTCAAGAAGACCACTATGTGCGAGGCTAGATGAGCAGCTCAGGGTAGACCTAATGGAGAAGTAGAGAAGCTGAGTAGGTTTCAATTTACAATACAGTTCTCTCTCATGGACAGGGCTGCTGGTCCAAAAAAAACAAGTTATCGACTTGGACCAATAGAGAGGGAAGGGAGACGTGAAAGAACTGGCCGTCAAACTTTATTTTAGTGCATAGACAAGACTTCATAGACTCCCAAAATCAGTCAAGCACCTGCAAAAACAGTCAAGGGACCCGACCGAAGAGGAGACCCATGTATAGCATTTGCGGACCAGCTACAAGCTCTGCACGCATAGCAAAAGATTGGGACCGCCTGCTCAACCTCCTAAAAAATCCAGCAACTTAATGTACAAGTAGAAGTACCACCTTTTCAAATAGAGTGCAGAGCAGCACAATGAAAAATAAATGCCGTACTGGGAGGCATATTGGTAATGTCGGATCTTTGCCAAAGAAAGAGGATTGTTACCGGGAAAGCCTATGGAGAACAGCATGAGAGTAGAAGGACGGTGCATGCGCTCAGGTTTCCAAAATGTATTTTCTATTGCCCTCATGCCTGGATACAGTGAGACAATAGAGTACAGTTTCTAAAAACCATTTCCATGGGGCGTTGGGGTTTGCTCTCGACTTTCTCCACAAGCAAAGGTAAACCACTGAAATGAAAGGAAGCTCCAGGAAAGTTTCAAGGTCACCATAAGGGAAGGTGAACCAGAACAAAAGCATCTGATGGCAAATGATCCAGATTCTCTGCACCTGCAAAAGACGGAATCCTTGTGCACGCCATGGCACGTGAGGTGACAAACAGCGAAGACTCTCATTCCATCTTGGAGAATCAACCACTGACAAAGCAATTAGTCTCGAATTTTGGCTGCTGCCAATGCTGCTCAGCATCTGCAAAAAAAGGGGGTGGGGGGGGGAGAGAATCAGGTCACTCTTGTGCCGAAAAAATGCAGAGGAAGAAACTAAATCCTGAAATAAAATATAAACACACACGCTTCATAATGTATACATAGGTATACTTCAGGACTACGAAAGCCTGCACAATGACTGTATACGTGTGTATGCATCACCATTAATACATGCAGAAATAGGAAAGCGGACATGTTTTCTTAATTTACCATTCCAAGATTGTGGATGCCAATCTAGGAACAAATAAATAAAAAATGAAAGCGAATGAAAAAGAATGGAGCGGCCTGGAAGCAACCGGCAGCTGCCAAGCTCGGTAGGGGAAGTGTTCAATATCGCCAATTGGCCAGGACCCTTGGGGTTGGGTGGCGGGGGGGCTTAAAGAAAGAAAAAACAAGCATTGGCATAGCCAATCGGTCTCGCCTTTGGGACCTTATAAGTGTTTAGCCATGCAACAGTTGCATAACTAAATACTTGTAAGGTCCAAAAAGCGAGACCTATTGGCTATGCCAATGCTTGTTTTTTGCCTTATTGTCTTGCACACCTTGCTTGGCTTTCCCCAGATGGCACTGTATTGTTTCGTTGCATTTTTGTCTTTATCAATAAAAAGATTTAGACGTAAACTGCAATCCATGTTGTAAAGTAGCTAGCACCACTGTGCAACATGTTTTAAAAATGAATGTGTCTTTGTGTAATTTAAGTGGTGCTTATGTAAAGCACTCCAATACCTTCGAGATCGGGTTTGCGCTACATAAATGCTGCAAAAAAGGTAATTAAATAAAAATCAAAGTGCCTGAAAGGACATGAGAGTGGGTGTGACGAGGAAGGTCGCGAAAGCAAGAAAGAGGATGTGGTGGGTTAAAAGGAAGGGGTCATTCAAAACAACAGAAGGGGGTGGTGGGTCACTGAGTGTCCCTGTGAAATGTAAGTGGTGCTCACGTGAAGCTCTCCAATACCTTCGGGTCATGTTTGCGCTACATAAATGCACCAACATAATAAATAAATACGAATAAAAGCCCCTGAATGGCAATGTGGTGCAGGGTGCAGCGTTTTTTAAAAAATGTAAGCCATAATGTACGGCAGATAACGCCGCTGTGCAACATGTTTTAAAAATGAAAGTGTTCCTGTGTAATGTGAGTGGTGCTTATGTAAAGCACTCCAATACCTTTTAGATCGAAGTTGTGCTACAAAAATGTGGCAAAAAAATTTATTAAATAAAAATCAAAGTGTCTGGAAGGCCATAAGGGAGGAGGGTGGGTGTTACGAGGGAGGTTGCGAGAGCAAGGAGGAGGACATAGTGGGTTAAAAGGGAGAGGGTCGTTCAAAACAACAAAGGGGGTGGTGAATCGCTGAGTGTCCCTGTGAATTGTAAGGGGTACTCATGTAAAGCACTTCAATACCTTCGGGTCATGTCTGCGCAACATAAATGCGCCAACATAAAAAAAATACGACTAAAAGCCCCTGATTGGCAATGTGGTGCAGGGTGCAGCATTTTTTTTTTTTAAACTGTAAGCCAACTTGTACAGCAGCTAACGCCGCTGTGCAACATGCTTTCAAAATGAAAGTGTTCCTGTGTAAGGTAAGTGGTGCTCATGTAAAGGACTCCAATACCATCGGAATCGAGTTTGCGCTACATAATTGCAGCAAAAAAATGTGAGAAAATAAAAAGTCAAAGTGCCTGTATGGAAATGAAAAGTACTTGAGAGAGGAGGGTGGCCATGAGGCTAGTCGCGGGAGCTTAGAGGAGGACGTGATGGGTTAAAAGCAGGGGGGGGGGGAAGGTCGTTCAAAACATCGGTGGGTGAAAAGCACTCCAATACTCTCGGCTCATGTTTGCTCTACATAAAAGACCCAACATAATGAATAAATACAAAGAAAAGCCTCCTGAATGGCAATACGGTGCAGGGAGAAGACAAACACATGCACTCGTATGGAGGGCTCATTCGGAAATGTAAACAAGCACTGGCCGCGCCCGGGAAAGTGACACGGCCGCGAAAGTGAAAGTAATCGCGAGCGATGAAAGCCGCTGCGAGTGTAAGGGTGGGAAGCCAGATGGCGCCTAATGAAGCAGACGAAAAGGGAGGGGGCGAAGGGAGGGAGAGTGCGAGCAGAGGAGCCGGATTACAGAAACCCAGATGGCAGCTGTGCACGTGCACGCAATCGTGAACGCAAGCTGGAGGCCAGCAAAAGCCTGTGGGTAGCACTCTGAAAAGCCACATACTAAATGTCTCGCAGAGCAGCGCATGCGCTGGCTCAGGCGAGACCTAAAAAGCAGGCAGAAGAAGCAAAGCACAAGCTGTGATGGGAGAAACAGTTGAGAGAACTTGAGGGGGAAGTTCATAAGATGGAGGGCAAGAATACATGCAATCCGTTTAACTGCTAGAAGAAAACAATTGAATAAAGGAAAAGGAGATAAGAAAGCCATCCAACCAAGAACAATGGCTGACACCAAGCACACTATACATATACATTCCAAAGAATTAGAGAAAATAGGTCTTCGTCAATAGATGGCAAAATCAGCAATACCTAAAGACCATTTTGTTTAGAAAGCGTGCAAAGGCAGTCATTCAAAGACTGGATTTTTCAGGAAGCCTCTTTGGTTCTAGTTAGCTTGTGAAAACCCAGCCCATTCATTACTACTCCAACAGTGACATTTTTGCAGAAGTACACTTCTACAGTTTTTTGATGTCCAGCTTCTGAGGCAGCATGAATCAACATTTCATGAAAATATTCAAAGTTCTCATCTACCAAAACCCAGATTCAGCACTAGCATTTTTCTGAACACAATAAATAGTAGGTGAATACTATGATCACAAAGCAACTTTAGCAACTTTTAGCTCAGTCAAAAGAAACAAACCTGGTCTTCAGAACAGCCAGACTTAAAGAAATGTAGTTGGGAAAGGATTGCTGGACAGAACTTCACTACATGGCATGGATAAGCTGCAATCCAGCCTCGTTCATTTTTCATTCAGCATCTGCCCGCCTCCCCTTTAGGTAGGGAAACAAAAATCCTCCAGGTGCAGTATTTAGCCGATCATCAAATCTGCAACGAAGTTGAACAGCCGCGATCCAAAGAAAGAGGATGTATCAGCAGGCCTAGGTCCCTACCACTGAGCAGCACAAAGCAACAAAGCCTGGCTGTCATGTCTCGAATGGAATATTTCATGAAGCGGTTGGCCAAACCTGTTGCCAAAACCTTAATATGAAAACATCCAAGGCACTCACCAAGGAGTATGTAAAAAATGAAAATTTTTACATGGCTATAAAAAAGTTAAGTCCAAAGTCGGAGTAGAAATGGTGACACAATCTAAACTATAACATGTCAGTCAAGCATTGCCTTTTTATCACACACTGGTGGAGACTTTAGTGTTTAGTTACACTAAGTAGATATGCTGCAATATGGCCTCTGGTCAGTACTTAATCTATAGAGTAGGTCTTCAGAAAAGGCAGTTTTAAGGTCTGTTGGGTGACCAACTGGAGAAAAAACCGATAGTATTCCACTCCCACCTCCTCTTGTACAGTCAGACCGGTCTCATTCTTCAACAGGCCTAAGTACACACAAAGCTGATCAGAGCAAGAGAGAAGAATGCAGCCCTTTTAACATCAGATGGAAGGCTAATGGGCAACCACAAACATTAACTAACTTGGCCACTGCAGCAGAGTCGTCTGAGCAAAGAGCCCTTCAAGCTACAGCAGGCAGGTTCAGTGCAAACAAATATATTTATGCAGCAATGCTACAGAAGGACAGACATGCCAACCATGAGCTGCCGGTAGATACTTGCCTAGCAGCAAGCAGAAAAGAAACAGTTAAGGTAGCATGGCAGAAGCAACTAACCAACCCTTGGGCAACGAAGATAGCAGATTAGACAGGTGTGCCAAAGCAATGGTTGGTCACGATCTTGTTACCACAAACAAGACTCAGGACTGCAGCAGCCAGGCAACCAAAAACATGAGCAAAGCTTTGTGAGTGAGCGCACAAACATGTCGCAGGATGCAGCAGGTATAGCAATTTACAGATATAAAAAGGCATACCTTATTGCACACAGCCTAATTAGTGATTTTTGTGGACACAGATACACATGGGCCTTTCAGTAGCTGCAGTTAAAAAAACAAATATGACTGAGTTGAAGTTACACTGGCTCTGAAATGTCTTCAGTAAAATCTGCTGGATCTGGGGGCGTGGCAGAACCGCCCGCAGGATAGCCGCCGCTTCCGAGTGTCCAGTAGCTTCAGAGACTCTTGATGGGAGCTTTGCTGCCAGTAGCTTTCTACTGCTGGAGCGGGTAGATGTCATTTCAGACCATTTTTATGCTTCATTAACTCCGTGTTTTTCCTCCCACACTTCGCTCCTCATGCTGGGCTGCCACCACCATTTTAGGCATGCCTCAACCAGCACAGAACATTCGACAGTCACGCTTGCTCAACATCACGGAGGAGGTGGTTTGAGGGAATTTCAAGGACTTGGATACAGTTAAAAATTGGATTTTTATTTATGGGCCTTGGTTTCTTCACTTAATGCTAAATGAGGAAAAAACGATTTGCCTTTCTTTTTTCTGAGAGAGGGGAAAAGGAATAGTCCTTAACATTTGCACTTGTCAAACAGTTGGGGAATCAAATATTCTATGATGCCCTCATGTTAATTTGAATATCCTAGGGTTGACTGTTCAGGATTACAAATTCATCGATTTTATTGGGTTGCAAATAGGCTAATTTAGGATTTATTCTAGAGTTCTTGGAGCACTCTTGAGCAGTGGTCAGCTATATCTTGCATTTGGAACACTTCTTTGAAATTTTACTAGTTTGCTTTCCAACAAATGTGAATAGGCATAATTTCCTTCAGATGCTGTCAGTCTACCTTAAGGTCTTAAAGTATGAACTCGGCTGCCTCTTCCGATTTGAAGCCTGCATCCTTGCTTGTGACAATGCCTCATTTACGCAAAGACTCAACCAGTAATAACCAGAGGCAAAAGAAAGACCCTACTTCACCGAAGTCTCCTTTACCTCCGACACTTGAGGACTTAATGGACAGATAAGACACTTAAAGCCTTTTGTGATGGAAACACCACGGTTCAGAGAACTGAAGAGAAATGGTTAAGCCTTGAATCCAGGGTAAATGAGATGGAGCAGCCAATAAGCGACGTCCAAGATATGACAACCATGGAGGAGGTGATGTCCAGGGAAAGTTCTCTTCTCAAACAACAAACAGAAGATGTGGAAAATCGCAATAGACGCAATTAATTACGAATCTATGGAATTTCTTACGGTGCAGAAGGTTCAGACATGATCTCTTCTTAAAATACATATTCCAAAAATTCTGGCCTCAAGGAATGCAATCAAAAAACAGGGGGAGGCAGAGGTTAAGGTCAGGTTCACCCTCCTTACTGAATGTAGTTACACAAAAACCGGAATTCCGAAATTAAAAACCTAACCTATGGGGGAAAGAGAAATAGGATTCCACAGCAAATATATGAGAACCCTCTTTCCAGAAAGAAAAATTCTTTTCTAGAGTCCCCTCGCCCACCAGGGTTGCCCCTTGGTGGCATGCTTCATCATTGGGGTCATCTCAATCCGCTACGGATTGAGGCGTGTTGCAACTCGTGAGCTACGTAGGAGCACTTAAGTTGTGAAATTATTTGTGGTGCAGTGGAGTGGAAAAAAATTACTTAAAAATACCTTACTAGTGAGCTATTGTTTTATTCTTGCTCCTAGTCGGTATACTTAAAATCAGGGGTTAATACCAGGGAAAACCTAACTATAATGAGTGCGGTTTGTCTAGTTTAGGGTCAACTAGTTTCGAGCTGTCCCCCAACAAGCTCTTCTTCAGGACCACACGGGGGCCCGCCCCGTGCGTACCACTCCTAATGAATCCTGTGTTGTGGAAATAGTGAAAGACACACCTAATGTGTGTGCTTAAAATACATACGGTTTATTCAATGATACGCCGTATCTGTAGAAATAAGAGGATTTTTACCATGTCAGCCCACCAGCAAGGCTGGCAGGCTATATATACACACACATGTGGCGGCTTGCCTCGATCAATGTGCTCCTCTATAGTGAGTGTCCATATCTGTTAATTGATCATCAAACGTGGAGAATAAAATCACTCCCGATGTCCATGACGAAGTGGAAGATACTGAAAAAACAAAACACTTGTGAAAGCGACACCACGTGACTTATAACATACAATACATAATTGCATTCTGTTTGTTGAGACATACTTCAATATTGGCAAGGTTCTGCCTCATGGTCTGTAGGGGTAGAGGGGCTTGTAGTCACACTCTGAAACAGTAAATGGGATATAATACTGATCTTTAATGTACCTGTAAGGAAAAAGCCTAGGAGACGGATTATCTCCGGGTGTCTGGGAGAGTCCTTGAAAAATGAAAGGAGACTTGTGGTTCCCAAAAATATTGTAAACGGGAGCGAAAGAGGACGGTAAGACTTACTTCGTCAAAGCTCTCCTCTTGGTGATTCACCTACTGCCATCCCCGGAGACCGCATATTAACACGTGTGTCTCCCGGGGATCTAGATATAGCAACCCGGAAGCGCTTAGTCATCTAGGAGGACCACTAGACCGTGCTTCAACAAAGATGGCAACCGCCTACGGGGTAATCGCAGGGCCATACTGAATGTATGATACCGTTTTCGCCTACCTTGGCGCACAAGTTACTAACTTGTGTAACGATATATCTGTAAGAGACAGTAGTTAGTGACAGATTCCTTACCTTAGAATATCCCCAGGCGTCAGGCTGGATCCGGAAAGTTTTTGCGTAGCAGTACCCTTGCGCGTCGGTAGGCGGCGTCGTGCGGCTCCGCGTCCGTCGTCGGAGTCGGGACCGCCGGAATGACGTCGCGGGCAGTACTTAGACGCCGCCCCTGCGCGCTGACGTCAGTTCTGTACACGACTTTCCGCGCCAGGAACGCAGAGCCATGCAAGAAGCTGACATAGGTGTCTGAAAAATACTAGGGCCCTGAAAGGGATGTCCTTAACCCTAGAAATCAGTTCGCAGAACGGGGAGGATGGGTGGGGCGGTAAGGAATCTGTCACTAACTACTGTCTCTTACAGATATATCGTTACACAAGTTAGTAACTTGTGCATCTGAAAGAGACACGTTAGTGACAGATTCCTTACCTTAGAATAGATACCCCAGCAATACCAACCCCGGTGGTGGGTCTGCGAACAAAGATCAGACAAGGAAGTCCCGGAGGACAGAACGGCCAAAGAAGCCGTCCCTCCGTACTTGGCTGTCAAGGCAGTAATGTTTGGTAAACGTGTGCAGCGAGGCCCACGTAGCTGCCTGACATATATCCTGTAACGGAACCCCGCGGCCTAAAGCCGTGGTAGCCGCCGTTGACCTGGTGGAATGGGCACGCAGCCTAACAGGAGGCTCCTTCTTAGCCAAAGAATAGCAGGCTTTGATACACATAGTGACCCAGCGGGAGATGGTCCTTTTGTGTACCGCCTGACCTTTTTTGGTACCCACGTAGCCAACAAAGAGCTGGTCATCCACCCGGAACTGGTGTGTGCGGTTGATGTAAAAGGAAAGCGCACGTTTTGGGCCCAGACGGTGGAGCCTCTCTTCCTCTCTGGAAGGAGGCGGAAAGAAGGTGGGCAAAGTGATGGTCTGCCCAATGTGGAAAGCAGTAACCACCTTTGGCAAGAAGGACGGACGCGTCCGAAGAACAACCTTGTCTGGATGAACAGACAGAAAGGGAGGTTTGCAAGATAGAGCCTGGAGCTCACTCACCCGCCGAGCGGAGGTGATGGCCACCAGAAAGGCCGTCTTCAGAGTCAGAAGACGAAGAGGACAGTTATGTAGAGGCTCAAAGGGAGCGCACATTAAAAAGGTAAGAACCAAGTTCAAGTCCCACTGAGGCATCACAAACGGAACAGGAGGGAAGAGGTGAGTAATGCTTTTAAGAACCTGTTAACAGGGGACTTGAAAAGGGAGGGCTGATCAGGGAGCCTGAGGAAGGCCGAGATAGCACAAAGATAACCCTTGATGGTACCCAGGGCAGAACCCTGTTGGGCCAAAGAGAGAAGGAACAGAAGGACCTCAGAAAGAGGGGCAGAAAGGGGATTCACAGCCTTTGCTGTGCACCATGCCACAAATTTGTTCCACCTGCAGGCGTATACCACCTTAGTGGAGGGACGCCTGGCTGCCAGAATCACATCACAAACTTCGGGAGGCAAGTCGAAAGGAATCAACTGCCGCCGCTCAATCTCCACGCAAGCAGGTGTAGACTGGACAGGTTCGGGTGGAGGACCGTCCCCTGCTGCTGCGACAGAAGATCCTCCCGAAGAGGCAGACGGATCGGGGGATCTACGCTCATATTGAGTAGCTCGGGATACCAAACTCTTCGAGCCCAGTCCGGAGCCACAAGAATGACTTGGGCCCGGTCGTGCCGAATCTTCTTCAACACTCTGGGTAGAAGTGGTATAGGCGGAAAGGCGTACAATAGACCGCAACTCCACTCGTGACGAAAAGCGTCGCCGAGCGAGTGCCGCCTTGGAAATTCCAACGCGCAGAACTGATGACATTGCGCGTTCTCTTCGGTGGCGAATAGATCTAACCAAGGCTCTCCCCACTGTAGAAAGAGTCCTTGCGCCACTTCCGAGTGAAGACGCCATTCGTGATCCATCATGCACCTGCGGCTGAGTTCGTCCGCCCTGGCGTTCAGGGAACCTGCCAGGTGTTGAACCACCAGGAACATGCCCTGATGTTCCAGCCATGTCCAGAGGCGCAGAGCCTCCTGACAAAGGGTCCACGACCCCACCCCGCCTTGTTTGTTGCAGTACCACATGGCGGTGGTGTTGTCTGTGAACACCTGCACTACCTTCCCTTTGACAGAGGGAAGGAATGCCTTGAGTGCAAGTCGGATCGCCCGGAGCTCCAGAAGGTTGATATGGAGCCGGGACTCTGCCGGAGACCAGAGGCCTCTGATCTCCGCCTCTCCCATGTGACCGCCCCATCCCAGAAGGGACGCGTCCGTCACAACTGTGTGCTCTGGCTGGGGAAGGGAGAGGGATCTGCCCATGACCCATTGCCGGTTCGAGAGCCACACTGCAACTGTTTTGCAGTCCCCTCCGAGATCTGGACGTGATCGGACAGGTCGCCCTGGTGCTGCGCCCACTGGAACTTCAGGTCCCACTGCAGAGCCCGCATATGCCATCTGGCATGAGTGACCAGCAGGATGCAGGAGGCCATGAGGCCCAGCAGCCTCAGGGTCATTCGTACCGAAACCCAGGATAAAGGCTGAAAGATCGGAATCATAGCCTGAATATCCCGGACTCGCCGTTCGGGAGGATAGGCCCGAAACTGCGTCGTGTCCAGAACTGCTCCGATGAAAAGGAGCTGTGGAGAAGGAATCAGATGCGACTTTGGCACATTGATGGAGAACCCCAGCGAGTGCAGGAGTTCGGCCGTAGTCTGGAGGTGGGAGACAACTGCCTGGGACGAGCCCGCCTTCAGCAGCCAGTCGTCGAGGTAGGGGAAGACTGAAACCCCTGCCCGGCGCAGATGAGCTGCGACCACCGCCATCACTTTCGTGAACACCCGAGGGGCACTGGTAAGGCCAAAGGGGAGCACGGTGAACTGAAAATGCTCGAGGCCTACCGTGAACCGAAGGTAACGCCGGTGGGCCGGCAGGACGGGGATGTGGAAATAGGCGTCCTGCAAGTCCAACGCTACCAACCAGTCTCCGGGGTCGAGGGCAGTCAAGACCTGAGCTAGGGTGAGCATCTTGAACTTCTCCTTCCGGAGGAAGCGATTGACGTTCCGGAGGTCCAAGATAGGACGCATGTCCTCCTTGTCCTTTTGGGCACCAGAAAGTAGTGGGAGTAGCAACCACGCCCTACTTCTGGGGTCGGAACATGCTCGATGGCCCTCTTGGCCAAGAGGGCCGTGACTTCCTTCTGTAGAAGCACCAAGTGATCCCCTGACATGCGGTGGAATTGAGGTGGCATGGCTGGGGGGTGGTCTCGAAGGGGAGGGAGTAGCCCCTTCGGACAATGTCCAAGACCCACTTGTCCGAGGTGATGGGACGCCAGTGGTGAAGGTGATGGCGGACCCTGCCCCTACTGGCGTGCTGTGCACCTGAAAGGAGGGACTAGGAGGGCTTGGAGGCCGCGGACGGGTTGGAGGTGGTGGCCTGACCCGCACGCTGGTTGCCCGAACCGCCACGGCGGTATCCACGTCCTCGGCCACGCGAAGGCGCTTGCTGCGCGGGCCGTTGGCCGGGCTGTGGACGTGACTGGGCGCCCCTTCCGTGGCCACGAAAGGGGCGAAAAGCAGACGTTTGCGGAGGGCGCACAACAGCAAGGCCCAGGGACTTAGCAGTAGCCCGTGAGTCCTTGAAACGCTCCAGCGCATGGTCTGCCTTCGAACCAAAAAGACCGACTCCATCAAAGGGCATGTCCATGAGAGTATTCTGGACATCCCCTGAAAACCAGTGGTTCTCAGCCAGGCGTGGCGACGCAGCGCCACAGTCGTTGCAAGCGATCTGCCCAGCGAGTCGGCGGTATCAAGGCCACAGCGGATGGTATATTTAGCCGCATCACGCCCTTCCGCAATAGCGCGGGTAAGCAGTGTCTGGACTTCCTCAGAACACTGCGGCAAAACATCAGCCACCGAATCCCACAGGGAGTGGGTGTATCGGCCCAAGAGGCAAGCGGTATTAACAGACCGCAAGCCAGCACTGGAGGAAGAGAAAGCCTTCTTCCCAAAGTGATCCAGGCGCTTGGATTCCCTATCCGGAGGGGCGGTAGGGAAGGCTGTTTGGGAGGCAGAGGCTTGGACAACCAAGCTCTCAGGGGTGGGGTGTTGGGAGAGAAACAGGGGGTCGCCCGGAGCCGGGCGATGGCGTCGGGCCACGTTCCTATCCACAGGAGCCCCTGTGGTGGGTTTGGACCAGGCACCCAAAAGAACGTCAGTGAGTGCATCGTTGAACGGCAGCACAGGCTCCGAAGAGGAGGCCGCCGGCTGAAGCACTTCAGTCAGGAGGTTAGTCCTGACGGCCACTGTAGGCAACTGGAGATTTAAGGCTCCAGCAGCTCTACGCAACACCGTTGCAAAATTAGCCCCCTCCTCCGTTGCCACGGGAGGAGACAGCATGCCAGAGTCGGGGAGGTATCCAGCCCACTGGCATCCCCAAGTTCCTCAACCCAGTCCGGGTCAAACTCGCACTGTTGTGTGAGAGGGTCGTCAGACCCCTCCCAGCTCTCCTGGTCCTCCTCAGGTTGAAAAGATGGAGGAGGAGGGACATAAGGGACCCAAGGCCTCATCGGCGCCGGAACCGGCGTCGGGCGACGCCGGTCCGGCTCCATGTCCGGACCCGGGGAGAACCGGGGAACGACGCCGCCCGGAGCCCCGGACGGCGTCGGAAACGGCACCGGGGACATCGGCGTCGGCGGAGGCGTGGTTAGGTCAACTGGCGTCGATGGGGGTTGCGGCACCACCGGAACCGGGGTCGAGGCCGGGGCCGGAGCCGAGGCCGGGACGAAGGCTGGTGGGACAGGCGACGCCGGGACCGGAGTCGACGGCGACGCCGGAGCAACCCCATCAGGGCCCGCGGGGCCCGAAGGCGCACCGGAGGGACCTTGAGGCCCGAAGAGGCGGGCCATGGCCGACAGGAATTTCTGTACTTCGGCCGGAGTCGCCCCCGAACCCGGGTAGGACGGGTAATGCGGGGGCAACTCGACAGGCACGTCCGGGGCCGCGGGGGCGGGGACGGTGCCGACAGGGACCTCAGCCGAGTCGCGCGACCGGCGAGGCGAAGTCTTAGAGCGATGACGCCGCTTAGACTTCTTGTGCTTCGACTTACCGGAGGAGCGCGAAGACTTGGATTCCGACGAACGGCGGGGACTCCGCGTCCGGCCCCTCGACCTCTCCCGGGACCGGGGCTTGCTGCGGCGCGGAGCCGACTGCCGGACTTCAAGGAGCTTTCGAGACCGCTCTCGCAAAGCCTTCGGATGAAGTTTCCGGCAGTCAGGGCACGACTTCGTGTCGTGGCCTCGGCCGAGACAGAAGAGACACTCGAGGTGGGGGTCCGTGATGGACATCATACGACCACATTCCTCGCAGGGCTTAAAGCCGGGCATCCCTACGACACCTTAGGAGTCGTGAAGACTCGTTGAAGAGAACAGTGAAAAATTTCACAAAAAAGATAGTCAAAAAGTGACTAGGGCACTGCTCTGCGCTTACTGGCGCGGAAAAAGAAGAACTGACGTCAGCGCGCAGGGGCGGCGCCTAAGTACTGCCCGCGACGTCATCCCGGCGATCACGACGCCGACGACGGACGCGGAGCCGCACGACGCCGCCTACCGACGCGCAAGGGTACTGCTACGCAAAAAACTTTCCGGATCCAGCCTGACGCCTGGGGATATTCTAAGGTAAGGAATCTGTCACTAACGTGTCTCTTTCAGATGACCCTCTTGGCCAAGAGGGCCGCAACTTCCTTTTGAAGAAGCACCAAGTGATCCCCTGACATGCGATGGAATTGAGGTGGCATGGCTGGGGGGATGGTCACGAAGGGGAGGGAGTAGCCCCTTTGGACAATGTCCAAGACCCACCTGTCTGAGGTGATGGCACGCCAGTGGTGAAGGTGATGGCAGACCCTGCCCCCCAATGGCGTGCTGTGCACCTGAAAGGAAGGACTAGGAGGGCTTGGAGGCCGCAGACGGGGCGGGGTGTGTGGCCTGACCCGCACGCTGGTTGCCTGACCCGCCACGGCGGGAGCCACGTCCTCGGCCACGCGAAGACACTTGCTGCGCGGGCCGGTGGCAGGGCAGCGGACGTGACTGGGCGCCCCTTCCGTGTCCACGAAAGGGGCGAAAAGCAGATGGCTGCGGAGGGCGTACAGCAGAAAGGCCCAGGGACTTAGCCGTAGCCCGCGAGTCCTTAAAACGCTCCAGCGCATGGTCTGCCTTGTTCCCAAAAAGACCGGCCCCATCAAAGGGCATGTCCATAAGAGTGTTGGACATCACCCAAGAAACCAGTGGTTCTCAGCCAGGCGTGACGGCGCAGCGCCACCGTCGTTGCAAGCGATCTGCCCAGCGAGTCGGCGGTATCAAGGCCACATCTAATGGTGTACTTTGCCGCATCTCTACCCTCAGCGATGACGTGGGTAAGCAGAGTCTGGACCTCCTCAGAACACTGGGGCAGAACCTGCGCCACCGAGTCCCACAAGGAGTGGGAATATCGGCCCAAGAGGCAAGTGGTATTGACGGACCGCAAGCCAGCACTGGAGGAAGAAAAGACCTTCTTCCCAAATTGATCCAGGCGTTTGGATTCCCTATCCGGGGGAGCGGTAGGGAAGGCGGTTTGGGAAGCAGAGGCTTGGACCACCAAGCTCTCGGGGTGGGGTGTTGGGAGAGGAACAGGGGGTCGCCCGGAGCAGGGCGATGGCGTCGGGCCACGTTCCTATCCACAGGAGCCCCCGTGGTGGGCTTGGACCAGGTGCCCAAAAGAACGTCGGAAAGCGCCTCGTTAAACGGCAGCAGTGGCTCCGAGGAGGTAGCCGCCGGCTGAAGCACTTCCGTCAGGATGTTAGTCCTGACAGCCACTGTAGGCAACTGGAGGTGTAAGGCCCCAGCTGCTCTACGCAACACCGTAGCAAAGTTAGCTCCCTCCTCCGTTGCAACGGAAGGAGGAGACAGCATGCCAGGGTCAGGGGAGGTGTCCAAACCACTGGCATCCCCAAGCTCCTCAGCCCAGTCCTGATCAAACTCACACTGCTGTGTGAGAGGGTCATCAGACCCCTCCCAGTCCTCTACGTCCTCCAATTCAGGTTCAAAATATGGAGGAGGGACATGCGGGACCCAAGGTCCAATCGGCGTCGGAGCCGGCGTCGAGTGACGCCGGTCCGGCGCCATGTCCCGATCCGGAGAGAACCGGGGAACGACCTCGCCCGGAGCCCCGGGCGGCGTCGTGAACGGCACCGGAGAGATCGGCGCCGGTGGAGGTGTCGTCAGGTCAACCGGCGTCGATCGGGGTTGTGGCAGCACCGGGGCCGGAACCAGGGCTGGTGTTGCTGGTGGCACCGGGACCGGAGTCGCCGGCGGCGCCTTAGGAACCCCACTAGGGCCCGCATGCGCACCGAGGGGACCTTGAGGCCCGAAGAGGCGGGCCATGGCCGACAGGAACTCCTGTATCTCGGCTGGAGTCGCCCCCGAACCCGGGAAGGACGGGTAATGCGGGGGCGGCTCCATAGGCACTCCCGGCGCCGCGGGGACGGTGCCGACAGGACCCTCAGCCGAGTCGCGAGACCGGCGAGGTGAAGTCGTCGAGCGATGACGCTTCTTAGACTTATGCTTCGACTTACCGGAGGAGTGCGAAGACTTGGATCCCGACGACCGATGAGGACTCCGCGACCGGCCCCTCGACCTCTCACGTGACCGGGGCGAGGCGCGGAGTCGACTGCCGGACCTCGAGGAGATTGAGACCGCTCTCGCAAAGCCTTCGTGCAAGGCCCGGCAGTCGGCGCACGACTTCGTGTCGTGGTCGCGGCCGAGGCAGTAAAGACACTCTAGATGCGGGTCTGTGATCGACATCATTCGACCACAGGCGTCGCATGGCTTGAAGCCGGGCATCCCTACTGACACCGTCGGAGTCGAGAGACTTCGAGAAAAACAGTGAAAAATTCACCAAAAAGTTAGTCAAAAAATGACTAGGGCACTGCTCTTCCCGGATCTGCGCTTACTGGCGCGGAAAAAGAAAGAACTGACGTCAGCGCGCAGGGGCGGCGTCCAAGTACTGCCCGCGACGTCATTCCGGCGGTCCCGACGCTGACGACGGACGTGGAGGCGCACGACGCCGCCTACCGACGCGCAAGGGTACTGCTACGCAAAAACTTTCCGGATCCAGCCTGACGCCTGGGGATATTCTAAGGTAAGGAATCTGTCACTAACGTGTCTCTTTCAGATTGAAGTGTCAGGCCGGTCGCCGCTCAATGGGGCAGTCAAATGGCCATCAGGGAGCAATGGAATTACCAAAAAAGTGTTAAAAATTATTAGGATATATACCACAGTTTGTAAAAACTAACTAATTCACGTGGAACAACGTGCACTGAAGTGGATGTAAGGGTAATCAATCACGATTAATGTGCTGAGCGTTGTATAAAATGAATATAGTATAGTGGGCCAACCATAAGGGCCGCTTCCGAGTAAAGCGTGGTACTAGATGTAGACAGTAATGCGCTATGGTGGCAGATATTGTCGATGAAGTTAAAATAGTGCTACTGTTGATGTGATTTATTGTGTTGCCTGGGATAAAGAGGTAATCACCACGGAGTGGTTACGGAATGTGAATCTCTACCTAAATTCAGGTGTTATTGGTAAGGTAACAGATGGTTTCACCAATCAAGATACTGAACTGTACAGGTGTCGCGCTGGAGAGTTAGTCAAACAAACTGCCCCCACGAAATATCATCATTCAGACAGACCCTCTGTGTCTGTGCGCAGTTTATACACCCATTGTTGCTCTTAGCAATTTGTTCTAAATTGTCAATTTGTTTTAAATGTTCTAACGCCACCCATTTCAGATCGTATGGGGTGTGTTTCAATTCCATGAAATGTGATGTCATTTGTGTGGTACTGCGTTGGCACCTGATGGTACTGCGGTGTTCGCAAATTCTGGTGCCGACTTTTCTAGTAGTCATACCTATATAGTGTAGGCCACAAGGGCATTTTATCATGTATACCATTCCAGTAGTGTTACAGTTCGTGAACTTGCGCAGTTCCCAGCTCATGTTAAATGACACCTTTTATTGGCGGTGGTTAAGTGGCACACGCTACAATTACCACAGGGGTAGTGGCCCATCGGATTGGACGTAGAAAGTCTCTACCCCAGCCTACCGCACAAGGAGACCCTGGACATCATTGAGGAAGTCCTTTATGAAGAAGAATGGGCCTATCACACACCCAGACATCTGGTGTTAGAATGCTGCAAGTGGGCTCCAACTGAAAATTTATTTCGCTTTGAGGAAACCCTGTTCCGTCAACAGCATGGGACCAGTATGGGGAGCACCTTCGGCCCTAGTGTGGCCGAACTATATGTGCACCATCTCGAGAAGCACAAAATCCTGACCGAGACCAACCCGTACCACCAACAAATCAAACTGTGCAAAAGGTACATCGATGATGTTCTGATGATCTGGGAAGGAGACGAATCTGAAGCTAATAAGTTAATCGATTGGCTGAACTTCCAAGACCATTTTCTTAAATTCACCCACACAATGAGCAGGTCACAATTGGTATTTTTGGACCTCAACATCCATGCTCTGGAGGGCTCATTAAAAACACACGAAAAACCCACTGCAAAGAACAGTTTACTCCTTTATGATAGCTTCCATCCGAGACATCTAAAGGAGAATCTCCCTTTTGGACAGTTCCTGAGACTCAGGAGGAATTGCTCTGATAAAAGGGATTTTAGAGTACAAGCGAAAGGGTTATCCGATAAACTACTCATGAGAAAATACCCCAAGAACCGGATGTCAAAAGCACAAAAAAGAGCGGAAAACAATCACAGAGAAGCACTCCGAGACATACCAGAAACAAGACACCGAAAAGGACAAAAGACCCATTTGTATCACGACCTTCAGCATCGCCTCTGACCGTGTCACTAAGATAATCAAGAAACATTGGCGCATCCTAAACAGCGGCAAACTTAACATCCCAAAACCAATGTTCTCCCATAGGAGAGGGAAGAACTTAAGGGACATTCTGGTACATACACGCCCCAAACCCATTATGGGTAACAAAATGAACCAATCAGTGCTAAGCACCCTACCGATGGGCCACTACCCCTGTGGTAATTGTAGCGTGTGCCACTTAACAACCGCCACTAAAAAGGTGTCATTTAATAACATGAGCTGGGAACCGCGCAAGTTCATGAACTGCAACACTACTGGAGTGGTATACATGATAACATGCCCTTGTGACCTACACTATATAGGTATGACTACTAGAAAAGTCAGCACCAGAATTTGCAAACACCGCAGTGCCATCAGGTGCCAACGCAGTACCACACAAATGACATCACATTTCATGGAATTGAAACACACCCTTAACGATCTGAAATGGGTGGTGTTGGAACATTTAAAACAAATTGACAATTTAGAACACCAATTGCTAGAGAAAGAGCAACGATGGGTGTATAAACTGCGCACAGAGGGTCTGAATGATAATATTCCGTGGGGGCAGTTTGACTAACTCTCCAGCGCGACACCTGTACAGTTCAGTATCTTGATAGGTGAAACCATCTGCTACCTTACCAATAACACCTGAATTTAGGTAGAGATTCACATTCCGTAACCACTCGGTGGCGATTACCTCTTTATCCCAGGCAACACGATAAACCACATCAACAGTAGCACTATTTTAACTTCGACAATATCTGCCACCATAGATAGCGCATTACTGTCTACATCTAGTACCACACTTTACTCGGAAGCGGCCCTTATGGTTGGCCCACTATACTTTATTTTATACAACACTCAGCACATTAAATCGCCATTGATTACCCTTACATCCACTTCAGTGCATGTTGTTCCACGTGAATTAATTAATTTTTACAAACTGTGGTTATATATCCTAATAATTTAACAGTTTTTAGGTCTCGCATGCGCTGCATAGGAGGGCCTTTAGCCGTCGCTCTGCTCTTTTTGAAGCACATACTCGTGCTTGTGGCGGCATCCACCTTGCGGGAGCGAGCAGCGGCACGCATGCTAATTGGCTGTTGCACGCTCCCACAAGGCGGATGGTGCCACAAGCACGAGTGTGCTTCAAAACAGTCATTAAGCAGAGCGCAGGACGTGTTTTGTTTTTTAATCTTACCTTCCCCCTGTATGTTAAGGAAGAATGAAGGTTTATATTGTATTATTTTGGAGATGGTGTATATTTAAAAAACAAGCATTTGCAATGCAATAGGTCTCGCATTTAGGCGAGTTTGAGCTATGACATTGCAAATAACAATGCCTTTTATTTTTGTTTTCGTTTTTAAAACATAAATAAAAGGCATTGTCATTTACAATGCCAATAGCTTAAACTCGCATAAATGCGAGACCTATTGCATTGTAAATGCTTGTTTAGGACTTGTGCCCTGCTACTAGCTAATTTACGTGAATGTTCCTATTAATGTTAATACTTGTATTGCATGTATTGAACTGGTCACTGTGGCATTTTGCAGCGCTGCTAATCCCAGCGTTACTAATTCCCAGGTCAATAGACCTCGTTCTCTCGACCTCCAATGGATGAAGAACTGAGTGGGCCCTGCTGTGATTCGAAAAGTGAACAAAACTCTGAGTTGATGGTGCTTCAGGCGGGTCACCAGATTATGGCAAGGGCGCTGGAATGTTTGTTATCTAAAAAGAAATTTGGATGTTGAAAGTCGTGGCGCAAGCTTTCTCCAGTAAGACCAGGTCAGTGTTTTGTCAAGAAAACAGATGGGTTTTGTCTGACTCGGCACAGGCATAACAAGCCTTAAAGTAAAATCATGTGGCGAAGATGACCCCGAGGTCAACTTTTTGCACTAATTCATGCTTTTAAATCATGCAGAGTGCAAAACAAAAGTTTAAACAGTAAATGCGTCCTAGCACAGCCTCTGCGTCAAACCCATATCAGGGGCTAGAGAACAGAGGGAGGCGGAGGCCCGAGCAGGGGTGGGGGGCTATTACCGAGGGGGAAAGACATTGTGCCAGTAATTCGCTTTAGGCAGAGATAGCATATGATTCAACTGTTGGCTGAGTGGAGTTTAAACACATGCACCTGGGGACATGGGTAAAGGATCTGCTGTAAGGGCTGGAGTGGGCATCTTTGAAGCTGGGGAGACTGGATCGAGTCTCGGCGACAGGAGACCATTAGTTCAAAGACATCGGAACAACAAATAAAACAAGCGCGCGCCTCGCGCTGCAAGTTTTTAAAAAAAGGGAGGCACGTCTGGCGAGTGGTGTGCGCGCACCAGAACGAGAGAGGAAAGCCAGATGGCGCCTCTGCTCGTAATTGTGCGCATAACCGCACGCTCTAGGCCACACAAAAAGCTGTGGTCGGCTTTTTAAAGCCCACACACTAAATGTCTCGCCACAGAGTAACGCATGCGCTGGCTCAGGCGAGACCTAACAAACATCTGAGCACTCAAAAAAAAAAAAAAAAAAAAAATGCCGTTTAGGTCTCGCCTGAGCCAGCGCATGTGCTGCGCATGCGATGCACTGGCGAGTTTTTTAGTAAGCGGGTTTTGGAAATGCAAACAGTAACTTTTGCTGGCGACCAGCTTGCGTTCACGCGAGCGTGCACGATCATGCGTCATATGGCTTCCCTCGCCATCTGGACGCTCGAGATTACTTTCACGGCCGCGCGGCCGTGTCAGTTTCACGGCCGCGCGGCCAATGCTTGTTATATGTGTGTTTCTGTAGGTTGTTTTCAAGTCATTCTTTCTAGGATTCACACCTTGCTTTAAGAGTGCTTATTGCCAAGCTTCCCTTTCCTGCTTTCATCACCATTACCACTATTGCTATCACCATCTACCTGGTCTGTCCAATCGGATATTAGAATAAAGATGAGCATGGCACTCCTCGCTTCTCAGCCTTGGGAGCAGAATAGCAGGGAGGCGCGAACAGTGAGTAGCTTCTCTTTCATCCTCTCTTCTTTCCATTCAGTCTCTTTTTTCCTTGCTCTCACGCTTATCTCTTCGACGATCTGTTGCTTTTCCTCTCATCATCATATCGATTCTTTCCGACTTCCTCCCTCCCCACCCCACACCCTTTGCCAGACCACACTTTTTTCTTAGACTCAATCCCCCACCATTTCTCCATCACGTGTATTACAAGCCCGTAGATGTTCAGCAAAGAACGGGATTCATTGTGTGCCCCCGAAGAATCTCTCTTCTTAGTTCATATCAGACATTGCTTTACCATGGCTCTCACTCCTTTCCATGGGGCTTCCCTTTTCTGCTGTCTGACTTTGTTACTGCTCCGAGCGCCTCATGTTTCCTCACAATCCTCCCGTATGCATGTGCCTGTCTCTTAAAGGGACAAGACCTAGGGTGTCCTGGCTCTCCCTCATTCTTCAGACTCTCTCCCTCCACTTAAGCTGCACATCCCCTCCCCCCACCTTAACTCTTCCCTCACTCATTCGATTGGTGTGTGCAGGCAAGACAGCTCAGAGGGTTAATGCGCGCCTGAAATATGTGCTGTGTACTGGAAGTCAGGAGCTCGGATTCTGCCAATTTAGGCTCCAGTAAACCGGATAAGATTATACTGGCAATAGTAACATATGTTATTTCAGTTTTTTCTTCTTAGAAACGCGGTATGATATGCTCTTTAAAAAAACAAGTATTTTTTCCTCTCCCCTTCAGCCCACCCCTCTACTTTGTCCAACCCTCATCCCTCCAAGTCGTTCGGCTGGCAGGATCACAGAGTATTCTCCCTGTTTTACTTTCTTCCCTGTGTTACAATCCTCCATCGCTCTCACACTGCTTTTCCCAATCTTCATCTCTCACTTTAACAAGCATTGGCATAGCCAATAGGTCTCGCTTTTGGGACCTTATAAGTATTTAGATATGCAACACAATATCCTTGGTGCAACAACATCAACTGTTGCATAACTAAACACTTATAAGGTCCCAAAGGCGAGACCTATTGGCTATGCCAATGCTTGTTTTGTTCTTACGAATGGTAAAAAAAATAACCCGGAGCATTTGTTAATTAATTGTTTTGAACATTGTGGGAGCTTACATGCTAATGCGTACATTTACTTTTTTTAAGCTACAAGAATTTTTTTCGTTTAAAAATGCTTGCTACTAGTGTTGTGCTCTCGGCCGCACTCCCCCCCCCCACCCTCAGCTGCATTCCTCGCATCCCACTGCGTTTTGCCTGCAGGAGTGAGCAGTGCCTCCTTGTTTACATAGAAAGGGTCAGCTTGCCTGCATTACTGAGTATATCGTATGTGTTTTAATTAATCGCCCAATAAAGTATTAAACATGAACCCACAGCTTTGTGGCCTAAAAACTGATCCTGCCACCTGAGCATTTTGATGAACTGCTCCACCCCTCCCACCCCCCTCCCTCCCCTCCCACACCCCCCACACCCACCCCTCCCCCCCACACCCCCCTCCCTCCACACCCCTACACCCCCCTCCCCGGAGCCTGATAGCACTGCTTGTCCTTTAAAAAAACGAGCATTGGCATAGCCAATAGGGCTCCCCTTTGGGACCTTATAAGTGTTTAGTTATCCAGTACAATATCCTTGGTGCAACAACATCAAGTGTTGCATGGCTAAACACTTATAAGGTCCCAAAGGCGAGACCTTTTGGCTATGCCAATGCTTGTTTGGTAATTCCATTGCTCCCTGATGGCCATTTAACTGCCCCATTGAGCAGCGAGCGGCCTGACACTTCAGCCAAGGTAGGCGAAAACGGTATACATACAGTATGGCCTAGCGATTACCTCGTGAGCGGCGGCCATCTTTGTTGAAGCACGGTCTAGTGGTCCTCCCGGATGACTAAGCGCTTCCGGGTTGCTATATTCTAGATCCCCGGGAGACACACGCGTTAATATGTGGTCTCCGGGGATGGCAGTAGGTGAATCACCAAGAGGAGAGCTTTGACGAAGTAAGTCTTACCGAACTCTTTCGCTCACGTTTACAATATTTTTGGGAACCACGAGTCTCCTTTCATTTTTCAAGGACTCTCCCGGACACCCGGAGATAATCAGTCTCCTAGGCTTTTTCCTTACAGGTACATTAACGATCAGTATTATATCCCATTTACTGTTGGAGTGCGACTACAAGCCCCTCTACCCCTACAGACCATGAGGCAGAACCTTGCCAATATTGAAGTAGGTCTCAACAAACTGAATGCAATTATGTGCTTTATGTTGTAAGTCACGTGGTGTCTCTTTAACGAGTGTTTTGTTTTTTCAGTATTTTCCACTTCGTCATGGACATCGGGTGTGATTTTATTCTCCACATTTGATGATCAATTAGCATAGATGATATGGACACTCCCTTTAGAGGAGCACATTGATCGAAGCAAGCTGCCACATGTATATATAGCCTGCCAGCCTTGCTGGTGGGCTAACATGGTAATCATCCTCTGTTTTATTTCTACAGATACAGCATATCATTGAATAAACCGTATGTATTTTAAGCACACATTAGATGTCTTTCAGTATTTCCACAACACAGGATTCGTTAGGAGTGGTACGCACAGGGCGGGCCCCCGTGTGGTCCTGAAGAGCTTGTTAGGGGACAGCTCGAAACTAGTTGACCCTATACTAGGCAAACCGCACTCAGTTAGGTTTTCCCCGGTATTAACCCCTGATTTTAAGTATACCAACTAGGAGCAAGAATAAAACAATAGCTCACTAGTGAGGTATTTAAGTAATTTTTTCCACTCCACCGCACCACAAATAATTTCACAACTTAAGTGCTCCTACGTAGCTCACACGTTGCAGCACGCCTCAATCCGTAGCGGATTGAGATGACCCCAATGATGAAGCATGCCACCAAGGGGCAACCCTGGTGGGTGAGGGGACTCTAGAAAAGAATTTCTCTTTCTGGAAAGAAGGTTCTCATATTTGCTGTGGAATCCTATTTCTCTTTCCCCCATAGTTTAGGTTTCTAATTTCAGAATTCCGGATTTTGTGTAGCCTCAAGGATTGCGCCAATCCCAATCTACAAAGAGCACATCACGTCTGCCCAAAGTCTTCAACAATTTCTTTATCGGTTCGACCCAGATGAATTATACTTCTTTTTCTACAGTCCTCTGATCTGATGGTCATGTTGGCCAATAAACAAAAACCAAAAGGACGTGGTCGGGTCAGAAAGTCTTTGAACCTGCATGTTTAAGGCAGTGTATAAAGAAAAAGCATTTGCAATGCAATAGGTCTCGCATTTACAAGACTTTGAGCTATTGGCACTGTAAATGTCAATATCTTAAATTCTTGCAAATGACACCTATTGAATTGCAAATATTGTTTATTTCCAAGCGCCTCATGCCGCGCTTGCACTGAAGCAATGCCCCTTTCTTTAGACGCGCCGCATCTACAGAAAGGGGCGTGGCCTCTATTAAGTGCAAGCACAGCATGGGACGCTTTGAAACAACCCACAAAAAAAATTGTAAAGCAAAAGGTGTCGCATTTGCGAGAGTTTAAGCTATTGTCATTTACAATGCCAATAGCTCAAACTCTCCGAAATGCGAGACCTATAGCATTCCAAAGAAGCAGCCACCATTGTCCCGGCTGCTTGGAAATTGAAAGCGCCCATGGCACATCGTGCCTGCAGTAAGACAAAACTCACTTAAGAAATAGTGGTAACAGACTAAACAACACAGACTGGTTAACAGAAAAAAGGGCCAGTCCTCATAGGAGGTTACAAGACAAGGCGGTAGTAAGGAGTGTCTAACAAGCTGATTTCCGAATCAGAAGCCAGCATTTACAAAGGACAAAGACATACGCCAATGAAAAATATGGGTGGAGAGTGGGCGGAGCTTTAAGTGCATACTCTAATACAGCATGCCTCGCAGAGCAGCGCATGCGCTGCCCAGGCTCGATCTAAAAAACACATGCTATGCCGCAGTGAAATACAAACATTTAGATACAGGTTTGGCAGCCGAGAGGATAGAGAGCTTTACAAATGTAATGAGCCAAATAATGGTACATGGCATAAGAAAACAGCCTCAGTAAATGCTAGAACGGCGGACCAGCAAAAGGTTATGGCGCGAGCCATCATTGAACCCTATCAGGGCGTAGTGCTGGCCAAGCCATGCATGGTATATATATATATTTTTTTTTTTTTTAAGTCATGACATAGTAAGCAGAGGGTTAGCAAATTCGATGCATGCAGGAGGACGAGGTGGTAGGTGGCTGCACCCATAATACCCACTGGCCATCCCTCACTTGAGAAAGTACTTTGTTACAATTTGCCACTTAGCTCACTGGCACCTTGATATAAAGTGTGCCATATTTGAGAATTACAGTCGCCGATTACTAAAGGGCACTGACCATTACCTTTGCAGGATTGAGGGTGGTCAGTGTGGAGTGGTGCCAAAGGGACTAGGGTAGGGGCATTTTGCGTTCAGGACACAGCCCCTCTAACAGACGTTTTAGGCACCCCTCCCCTCCCCTTTCCAAGGAGCCCTAGGAAAGTGAATTTTCCGTCTGTCTCAGATCTGTCTATTTCTCCAACTCCTCCAATTATTATTCAATATTTTTTGGCATCATTGGGCTTGAATTAGAGAAAACGAGTAATAGAATGCAAAGTTATTCCAAACAGGGGCACCATAAAAAAAATGTCTTGTCCATGGCCCCCAAGGTTCTTAAGAAGACACTAACCTCTGACTGGGTGTGGGTAGCCCTCCTGTGCATACCACAGGATCTTAGTGCCTTAATCTGTTGAATGCCAGTCAGCACGGTAAGTCACCGGATTTCTAAAAAAAAAAATGTGGTTGCATGTTGTGTTTAGATTAGAATTTCCTACTATATGCTGCTCTTCAAGAGTAAACCTACTCTTCACCATTGCTATCCCCCACTCCGCTTTGAGAGCAAATTCCTGCAAAAGGATATTGACGTTCAGTGACCACACATTAAGTAGTTTGTCTCACTAGAACACCGAGATGGCACTATAGACTATCTCGTTACCCGCTACGTATTTTTTTTATTTATTACGTTTTATTTTAATGTTTAGATTGTTAACCTGTGAAAAAATGGTTTAATAAAAAAAAAAAAAATAGGCAATAGCACAAACTGAATTATGCCGATTGTTTAACCATCAATTAACTGTACTTCAACCAAAATATTGTTTCTAGCTCAGATGAATGAAAATCAGAATGCGCCACAATTCTCTTTTCGTGATGCAAAATTTAGATTACTTGACTATATAATTTGGTTCTCCATTGCAGCATAATCCTAGTGGTCCTTACAATCTTAAAGCTCTGCAAATGTTTTGGGATATCAATATTTTGATTAAACCTATATTTCACAGTAAAATGTGAAATATTCTCCATATCGCACCTCATTCCTTGTAGTAGAACTTGACTGCTCATATTCAGAACCAAGCAGGTTTAGGAGGAACACGTTTGGTTGCCACGTGTACTAAACAGCACTACTTAATTGGAAGTACTGTCACTCATCTTTTATAAATGCTGGTCATCCATGTAACTGCAGAGGCTGGGAAAAACAGCGTTGTGTTGCTTTGATAGTGCGCAATGCAAACCGGTGCAGTGTTTAATTTGTATTAAAAAAAAAAAAAGCCAGTGCCCCCGTTAGGTCATTGGAGCTTGCACTACCCATTGCCCCCTACCAGTGCTGCCAATGACCGCACCAACACAACGACTAACTTTCACACCCCTACAATTGTCTTGATTCAGACGATTCCAGGTCCCCAACGCTATAAGAATCGCTTGGGCGACAATCATTCTGAATATATATTGAGTTAATAAACAACTGTTATGTTCATCTCCAATAAGACAAACAGCGCCACCATATGGCAGACTGTCATAAGTACCGGTCTTTACAATTAAAGTGTTGTTGCCAAGCATCAGAAACCACCGCTCAAATTAAGCACTTATGGTGCCCCTCCCCCAAAATGTGAAGAGGGGGCCCACAGCCTGCTATATATCCCAGATATTCATTGGCTTTGGTGTTGAATGTGGACCCTCTGAAGAGGTGGGAGGGGTGGGCTGAAGAATTGGGCCCACCCCCGTGCAATGAAGGGATGCAGAGTCCGCGTTACACCTCTGACCTTGTGAAGTATGAAAGGGCCATTTACCGTGCACAAGGCCCATCTATAACACTGCACTGCTGGCAGTTCTACTGATGAAATGACAACGTAAAACATACAGGGAGCTCAGGGCGTGATCTGCTTCAATTGAAACAACTGGACTACAGCCCTCGATACAATAACCTGTAACATAAAAGATCGAAAGAAAATATTGAACCACAGTGACCGGGAGCGAGGTAACAATCCAACGATTAACTGGTTATACATAGGTCCCGCAATTTTTAGACCCCAGTAAAAGCGCAGCCAATTTCATTGAGCCTCGTGTCCAGAGTTGCGAAGTTTCACATTCCATGCCTAATTCATCCTGTCCATGTTTTTTTGGGGGATTGCGGAATTTGTAGTCCTGTTGACCACATTATAAATTAATAACTACCAGGCCTAGGATACAAAGTAAATTCTGTTTATGAGCTCCTTAAGTATGGATTTCGGAAATTTGAGAGATCTGCACCGTGCCAGGGGGCACATTTGATACTACACATTATATTGGCAAATCCAAAAATACCCTTCATCCACTTTAACAGTAAACTAAAAGCCACCTATAATGCAAAGGGCGGTACAGTACATTTTCTTCACTGCATTCCCCAGTTTGGCGTGCATAGCTGCCATTTCTCCCTGCTCCAAATGCAAGTGTTTTTTCCGGTTCAGGTTGGAGTCCTTACTTTATAAAAGAATAAAGACATGTTGACTCGAACGACTAGCCAGCATTGGACAAGAAAAGTTCATGGAACAATTGCTGCAATAATTATTTGTGAACGTGTTTTTTTGGACGAAAACATTGATGGTTTAAATCCAAAGGTTGTCGAGAAGTAGTTGAACCTTACTAAAAAAAATTGGGCTGGACTCCAAGAAAATCTAAAATGTGTTCATACCTCCTCCCTCCAACATACAAAACAAGCATTGGCATAGCCAATAGGTCTCGCCTTTGGGACCTTGTAAGTATTTAGCCATGCAGCACATTATCCTAGGTGCTACGACTTCTACTGATACTTTACGTGCCACTGGTAGACGGGGATAGCTAGATTAGCGAATTAAGCTAGAAGGGGCTTGTACGGGCAACAAAAGAGTGAACAAGCTGCGAGTGCCCTTGTAATAGTAACGGACGTAATGGTAAAGCCAGTGTGCCTGCCCACGTTACAAGCAGTATAGAGACAGGCACACGTTTATTTGCAGGGATTGGCACGTACAGTGGAGTAGGGCAGGAGGAATAACTTCTCAAACAGGAGCCAGAGAGCTGCGGAGGAGAGGGTGGGGGCAAACAATCGGGGTGGTGAAGCAGGGAAGGGGAGAGCAGAGGAGGCGGAAAGGAAGGACAAATGAGGAGGGGGGGGAAATTAAGTGGGGGTCAATGGAACACGACCAACTATTTAAATGGGTGCAGGCAACAGGGAATGGCAGAGCTGGGACGCCTCAAATAAGAGCCAGGGTTAGAGGGGGGGGGAGGGCCAAAAAAAAAAAAAAGAGGAAACTCCCCAGTGTGGTGTGAGAGGGCAGTGAGCAGAGGGACACTGGCATAGGAACACAAGGAAGGGACCAAAATAAATAAATGAGTCGAAATCAGTTTAAAGAATCCTCTCTTCAAATAAATTTAAGTCAAGATTGGGGACCACCCCTGAAATAAAGGAGGGACAGCAGAGGCAGGACCTCAAATCTAGGAGGAGAGAACGCAGGAGCATCTCTACAAGTAAATGAGGGGTAGCCGGGGAGAGCTCCTCAAACAAACCAGAAAAAGGAGCAGCGACCACACGGAAACGAAATATGTGACCACCCACAGAGGCCACGCGGAAATAAATGAGCAACGGGAACACAGACCCCTCCTCGCATAAAAATAAATGAGGGGAGAGGTTAAGACCTCCGCCTAAATCAAGGAGGAACTGACAGGGGCGGGTCTGAAAATAAAGGAAAAGTCAGATGAACTGACTCCTAAAAAATACTCCTCAAATAAATGAGGTGTGAAAGTACACATAAAAGAGCATTCACAAACGAGTGTCACTAGGGGAAAGAAGACCACGCCTGAATACTCCCCAATTAAATGACAAGTACGCAGAGGTCACTGCTCAGATAACTAGCAAAAGCGAAAGCACGGCGTGTTGTGTGTAACCTGACCCAGGAGGAACACAGCTGCCACCCTGAGCGCCGCTGCTCGATCCCGAGAGCAAAACGCCGTGGGAGTGAACATTTGCAAAAGAGGTGGGACATGCGCCCGCCTTTAGCCATTTGCAGGCTACAATAACAAAATGACACAGCCAACCCAATCCGTGTGGGGAGTCAGACCCACACAGAGAAGTTTAAAGTGCTTACAAGAAGCCTCGCAGAGCATGCGCGATGGCTCAGGCTCGACCTAAAAACTAACCACAAGCAGAAGCTGGTCTTATGGCACCGCCTCTTGCCTTTAAACAGCAGGTAAACATTGAAACGCACCCACCTGCTAGAACACCAACTAACGTCAGCAGCCCAGAGAGATTCAGACACCCCGCATTTCTGTCATTAACTCTTCAATGAGACGCGAAGATCGGCAGTTCCCAAGAATAAAATAATTACAAGCAACTTCAATGGAATAGGTCTCGCATTTGCGAGCGTTTAAACTATTGGCATTCAAAATGACCATGCCTTTTATTTGTGTGTTTTTAAAAGGAACATATATAAAAGGCATTGTTTTTAATGCCAAGAGCTCAAACCCTCACAAATGCGAGACCACTATAATGGTGGCCATGCCCCTTTTTTAGACGCTGCTCGCATATTCAGGTTACCGTGAGCAGTGTCTAAACAAAGGGGCGTGGCCATTATAGTGAAAGCGAGTATGGTGCTTTCGCCTAAAGTTTATTTAAAAAAAAAAGTATATTCAAAAACTTTGTAGCACGGCCGCTAATGTGAAAGCGGCCTGTGCTGGAAATTAAATAATTAAATAGGTGCGGCCGCTAAAGTGAATGCGGACCGCGCCGTATATTAAATAATTAAATAAGCGTGGCCGCTATAAAGCAGACTGCGTTGTAATTAAAATAAAATAGATTACAATTTAAAACAAAGCGGGCGGGTTCTCCGATGCAATGTGTGGAATAGGGGGAAGAGCATTAAAGAAAATAGTCCTCACCAACTTATAAAGCGTACCATGTAACAACCGAAGTAAAAGGTCCAGTCCTCGTGGGAGGTTACAAGTGAAGACAAGGCGGTACTAAGGAGGGACTAACAAGCCTATGTAGGAATCAGAAGCCAGAATTTATGAAGGGCAATGACAAACCAATGACAAATATGGGCGGAGAGTGGGCGGGGCTTCAACAGTACAGCATGCCTCGCAGAGCGAGCAGCGCATGCGCGCTGCTCTTAGGCTCGACCTAAAAAAAACTGTCTTGAATCCCCATATAAGCTAAAGAAATTAATCTATCTTCATAGGGGAGAGGAAATTAACCTTGGGAAAACTTGATTTTTCTGTCTTGTTGCGTTTTTTTGTTTGAATATGCATATTGTTCCTGTTGGTGATCCTTTCTGATTCAGTTTTTTTCTTATATTCTTGTTTTTACAGTAGTCTTTCATCTCTCATTTGGATCACTTGATATTTCCCACTGTGCCCTGACCTTGACCTAGTGTTTGCACTTTGCTCCCTTCATGTTGGTAAGCGCTCCAAGTATCCTTATGGATCTGCTCTAGTAACTGTTTTAGTTTTTTCCCCTTATTCATCTGTGATATTGCATATTTGTCACTGTAGGCCTCCTCGTCAGCTGCCTGTCTTTGCATTTCACCACCCCATCATTACACTCTTACATCTTAATCATCAGTTAAAACTGCTCACCACCAGCCTTTCATTTATCATGTTCTGTTCCCTCCTTTTTACCTCCCTTCTTTACTGCTTCTTCCCATATTCTCACTCAACATGCCTTACTCTTATTGCTTCAATCCATTGTATTGCCAGTTTTGATTTGTTCTTTCCCATTTTTTGTATGCTATTCACTAGATTATCTTTTTATTTTTACACATGACAAATAACCTTTGCATTGTTTCCTGGAATGTCAATGGTTTGCGTAATCCTATTAATTAGCAACAGGTACTCGCATTTATTCAGATTAAAGTGCAAAATTACCCCATTATAAGAAATCCACCTTTCAGACAAGGATCTTACTCTACGAAAGAATTGATTGGACATCTAGTTTGCGCCCCAACTAAACAAAATAACAGGGATGCTATTTTGTTCGAACAAAGCAAAACCAAAGGGGATGATGGACGGAGTGTTGAACATTGCAAGCACTCGCCCCCAGTCAACTGATCTGGGTTGAATCCATCATCATTCTTTAGCTCACTTTGCCAACCCAGTTCAGACACAGCTATATGCAAATCAGTCTTGACCCTGTGCCTCATGGGAACAGTCCAGCCCGAACTGCCAAGCCATGTCTTCCCTGGACCGGACTGACTGGGGGTGAGTGTTTGAAAAGTTTCAGCACTCCGTCCATCATCTCCTTGTGTATGCTATTTTGTTCCACAAATCACTTCTTTTGGTTGTTGAGAAAGAAGAAAGAGATAAAGACAGTAGATGGCTTCTTCATTTTACTATCCACACTACTCCAATCTCCATTCTTAATCTATACGGTCACACCGGAATAGATGTTCAATTTTAGGAAGAGATCATGCCTTGGAAGGCGACCGCCCTAATGCACAAGAAACTACTCAACACCCCTGACACTACACCTGAGGGAGCGGTGGGTACACGACCTTGGGGAATTGGAAGACAACGGGTGAGCTAAGGCCCTGGCATCCCTACCGGAGGTGGCCATGTGGGCAGGGTTCAGACTGGTACAGTCAAAATACTGGACAGAAGGCTGCCGGCGTGCATGTGGGCAACCGGGCATGTTCCACCACACTATGTGGGCCTGCCCTATAATCCAAACTTTCTGGACAGGGGTGGTGGGATGTATGGGTGAAGTTCCCTTACAGCTTCAGCGAAGTGGTGTCTCCTAACCATCTGCGATGAGGCAGAGGTGGCTCGCATGATGCAGATATGGTGGACACAGATTCCGATGGTGGCCAAACATAACATTGCAAGAATGTGGGAGGCAGAGCAGTAGCCCCGGTTGGGGGAATGGAAACATGACATGGATTGGATTATGTTGCCTGAAAGAGTGGTGTTCGAGGGTTGGGGGTGCCCCCAAAAATGGACAAAGACTTGGGGGTATTGAACACCTAGAGGCGGCATCTGTAAAGACTTAACTGCTATGAGGCCCTCGGTGGCACGATTTGGATCTCCTTTGAATGAGTATTCTTTAAAGGAAATGTTTGCAGACACTGAATTCAAGTGGAATTCTAAATGTATTAAGCTTTTTGGAATTAAATACTCCACCTCTTCCACCGACACAATTCGGATTAATTTAGCGGAGGCTCACCATAAAATACTTAGCACGTCAGAAGTGGTCATCTATGTATTTATCCTGGTGGGGTAGATTAGATGCAATCAAAATACTACCTGTCATAAATGACTATCTATGCTACCTGTGAAGCACCCTCATGCATTTGAAATCTCATTAGTTTGGTTGGTAACTTTTTGTGGAATGGACGGAAAGCATGCATTTCACTACATTCATCGTGTAAACCTAAAGATTTGGGCAGAGTAAATGTTCCCAATTGTCTCATTTGGACAGGGATAAGGATTCTCCCTTCACTATATAGTGTAAATTGGAAGACAACGATTTTGCTTTTTTCTTTCCACTCTGCGGCTCAGGTTTCTCCCCCCCCTCTCCGCCCTCCTCCCCACCTCGTGTTTTTCTTCTCCCGCTATTAAGAACTCAATACATCCATCACATCCCATTCTCACCCGGTCGTTGTCACCACTGTAGGAGTTTCTAGAATCCTCCAATTTTACAGGCGTGTGGAAATTAATAACATCCACCTGTTCATAGCACAGGTTGCTTCATAAATCTACTTGTCCTGTAAAATACACGTGTCCCTTTAGTGCCACGTAGTGCAGCAACAAATTATGGCAGCAATCTCATTATGTAAGAGCTCTGATAATAGCCTCTGTTTATGCCAGGGCTAATACTATAGTAGGGTTTGAATTCTAGCAATTTTCTTATTTTGCCACCTTTCCACAGATCTACATAAAGGGGCTGAAGATAGTGTTAAGCAATAGGACTGGAATGAGCTTTTGAGTCTGTGCGAACCCACCAACTTGCATGTTTTAGGGGTTTTCCACCAGCTCTTCTCTAATCTTTCCATATACTGAGAAAGGCTGGAAATTCACTCCTGACAAGGGCAGAAGCAAAACAACTTCCAGGGTTGGGGAAAAAGTGGTTGGAGTGAAAGTGAACAAGTAAACTCAGATTTTCGCATGAGCAAATCTATACATGCATATTTTCTTGTGCTAAAATGCAGTTTGCAATTATTTTCTAGAAGTACCAAAAACTGCACAGTAGTTCCGCAAAACGTTTAATTTCCTGGTTGCTTTCAAAATAAAATGTTCACAAAAAATGCAAAGACTCAAGCTTCTACAAATATTTGCATCTAATCCGAGAGAAATTGTGGGAATGTTATACGTAGCCTCATATTGCTAAACTCTGAAAATGTGTGTACACATTTTTATACTGGGACCACTGCCAGCAGTGCAGTCTGAGCTTACAACATTTCCTTAGAGGGTTCACCCGAATAAGGGCTTTACATTAATGAACTATGATACAAATTCAAACCGCATTAACATATGGACACAAATATTGCTTTAACTGCAGACAACAACATTCCCTGATCCAGAATGTGAAACTATAAATTGGCCGCCAAAGAGTTTGTGCTGAAGGGGGGTTGGGCCTACTGGTCTCAAGGACAAAATAAACATGAAACTTGCTGTCCTTGACCCCTAACAATATGACCTGGAAGTCTGGCTATATGAATGCCACATCCCTGCAATAAACATATTAAACTGTCCAACCAGATAGTTTTTGGGAAGGATTGGGTGGCATAATATATCATCCAAGTTAAAGAGTTAATGAAGGGCACTGTTTCGCACATCATCCGACCTTCAATATAGGAACGGTCTCACCTCCACTCAAATCTGAACTGCTTAAGGCTATTTCACAATATATGTGTACTGTTACAAATACACAATCTTCCACTACACTAGTCACAGTACATTTGAGACATTTTAGCTCTCCCTTGCAGTCAAGGTGTCAGAGATGGATTATATACGAAATCATATATACACACATATATACATACACATACATATACACACACCTTGAATACACACCTCTTATTCGCCCCATATCTAAGGGGGAGCTACAGTGGGAATCAGACTTACATTGTTCCGTTAACTACAAACCTAGAATATAATCTGGTCTAAGAGCCATCACACTTCTTGCACGGCTAGTACTAGAAAAAGCTTGCATTATTTCTGTAATTGGCTATTTTTAACCCCCATTTCTCTTCACAAATACAATCACAACATTGACAATATGTGCTGAACCAGTTGAACAACCACTAGTACTTCCCTGCATATGGTTTTTCACAACCCATCAATGAAAGATTTTTGGTTGGAAGTGTGGAATACAATTTCAATTTGTTCTATTACTTTCTCTTTAGATTTTCTATGCATTTTTGGGGGTATTTCTCCTCAAATTTGGATTGGAAATTGTGAAACGGGTGTACTTGTGGACGTAATCATCGCCATAGTTTTACAAATTATTACATCCAGTTGGAAAGATGCTAATATGGTCACATATACTAGATGGTGGAATTTATTACGTCACAGATGTAGAGCATACGAGGCCACCACAAAACTTAAGAACTTTGTTGCCCCTTTCAACATATCTGAACTGTACACCTGTTTGGCTTCTGGACGTAATTACTACCTTCCAGCCTCCATGAACTATATATTTTACTCAATTTTGTAAAATTGCAAATATGCTTTAACTGAATTATATTAACAGCTATACATTTTTCCTTCAGTAAGGCCATATACAATTTTATTCCTTTCCTTTCCTTCTTTTCTCCCTAACCCACAAAAATATAAAATGCTAAGTTAAGGTACTATGTTGCATTTTTTCATCATTTTTCTAAGTTGTATAGTTCCACTTCCTTTACTGCTTGTTAATATATTCTAAATATTGTTTTGCATCTGTTCAATATATTGAA